>OZ023252.1:19326207-19541123 GCA_964006365.1 Trididemnum miniatum | reverse complement strand
CGAGGAAAGCGCATGTAAAAATATTCCGTCAACTTCCGGTGTGCTGTCCAAAGATGTTCAGTTTGAGAACAACCCCGCAGCGAGTAGCAATAGTTTTAACGTAACCGACTTTACATTTACAAGACCCGTAACTAATGCCGGACAAAACCTTCCTGCAACGTCAACTACCCCAGCCCGTTTTGCCAAAGTATTGCAGCCCAAGAAAATCGAGGAAGTTGTGCCTGAAGAAATCCCGTCAGTCTCCAGTAGGTTTACGTTATCCAAAAATATTCCATTTGAAAGTAAACCTGTTGCTAGTAGCGCTAGTTGTTTAAAAACCACTACCACCAACCTTGATGAAGCCTTGCATTCTTTTTCTAGTGTGATTAGAGACAGCATTCACAGGCCATCATTGGAGCTGATTAAGTTCGACGGCGATCCGATGAAGTATTCCAGATTCATGACCACCTTCGAGACGACTGTCGAGCAAGCAAAATTGGATGACCAACGCAGGCTTTTGTACCTGCTGCAACACTGCGAAGGCAAAGCCAAAAGCTTAATCGAATTCTGTCTACTTTTAGATCCTGTTGTTGGTTACCAAAAGGCTAAGGAGACGTTAAAGGAAAACTACGGAAGAAAGAACGTCATTGCTCGTGCTTATGTGAAACGACTTGCCGATGGACCGAAGATTAAATTAGACGATTCAACTGGTATGACTAAACTCGCTCAAGAGGTACAGGAATGCGAGATTACTTTATCCCATTTGAACTATTATGCCGATTTAAATAATTTTGACAACATTGCAAAAATAGTTAACAGACTTCCTTACAGCACGCAATCCAGGTGGATTCGTTCTTCGGCTTTCATAGAACGAGGTGGTCGCGATCCTTCATTTTCCGATCTTGTGAAATTTGTAAAAGAAGAGGCCGAAGTTGTAAGATCGTCGTATGCGGCGGTTATTAACAGTCGTTCAAAGAAAACTACTAACGGCAAGATATTTACTACCAAAACTACATCGGTTGAGCCTTCTCAACAGAAAGAAAAATGTATCTTGTGTGGCGGTGGTCATGCCATATTTCACTGTACTCTTTTTAGAAACAAAACCAAGGCCGATCGCCTGTCTCTAATGAGACAAAAACGACTGTGCGACAACTGCGGGAAAAAAGGTCACATCGCTAAGTTTTGCTTCCAAAAAAGCGCCTGTTCGTTCGACAAGTGCGAGTTGAAGCATCACGCTCTGCTACATCGAGAAGTTAATCGTTCGAACCCTATCGCCGTCCCTACATCACAAAGTTCTTCACCGTCATCCAACTGCGCAAGTACTTATTTTACAGGGCAAACGTGCGGTACAAACGCAGGTAGTGTTTACTTAAACGTTGTGCCTGTCTGCGTCGCTGCTGGAAACAAGCGTGTCAATACCTACGCATTTCTGGATCAGGGTTCGACTACCACGCTGTGCGATCATCGTTTGCTGGAGAAACTCGACTTGAAGGGAGAACCGACGGAGTTTACCATTACGACTGTGAATGAAGACAAGGCAAAGAAAACAGGTGCCAAGGTAAGCGTCACTGTTCTTTCCTTAAGTGGCGATAAGCATTTGAATATTCCTGAAGTACTGGCCGTCGAAAACTTGCCCGTAAAGCCTAACCCAGTGATTACTGCACACGAGCTGCGCTCGTGGCCTCACCTAAAAAACTTAAAGCTCCCTGTAATCAACGCCGAAGTTTTGATTCTGATCGGTGTCGACGTTCCGGAAGCATTTTGGGTAATCGAAGAATGCAGAGGAAGGCCTAGTGAACCCTATACGCTGAGAACTACGCTAGGATGGTCTTTAATTGGCCCAAGAACATGTGAACGGCCGAATGAGGATTTTGAAAATTACTCTGTAAACTTTGCTTCCGTCAGAGTAGATCGGCTTAATGACCAAATAGAACGCTTGTGGAAGCTGGATGAGATTCCTTCACAATACTCGGACAGCATGGAATTGTCTAAAAATGACCGCTATGCGTTAAAATTGATGAGGAACTCGAAAACGTTAGTGGATGGCCACTACCAGGTTGCTTTGCCCTGGCGACCAGGGGCTCCCCAACTTAACAACAACCGCAATCAGGCGTTGATTAGACTTTCGTATTTACGAAGAAGGTTAGACAGGAATCCTGATTTAAAAAAAAGGTACGTGGAAACTCTTAAAGGTTACATATTTAAAGGATACGCCAAACCCGTTGAGTTTCCTTCAGAAAAAGGATGGTATCTTCCGCATCATCCTGTGTGTCGCCCCCATCAACCCGAGAAGGTTCGCGTGGTGTTCGACTGCGCAGCGTCTTTCAAGGGGACGTCTCTCAATGATCAGTTGCTCAAAGGACCTGACTTCCTTGGCAGCTTACCTGGCGTTTTAACTCGGTTTAGGAAAAACAAAATAGCGTTGGTTGGTGACATTGAGTCAATGTTTCACCAGGTTAAAGTCCATCCTAACGATTGTGATTTTCTTAGATTCCTCTGGTGGCCTCGTGGTGATCTTGAACTTCCGCCTCAAGAGTACCACATGCAAGTACATCTATTCGGTGCTACTTCGTCTCCGAGTTGCTGCCAATTCTGTCTTTTGGAATCTGCCAACGACCAAGTCGAGGATTTTGATGAAGCTACCCTTGAAATAGTAAGAAATAATTTTTACATGGATGACTGCCTCTTTTTTGTTTCTTGCCAAGACGAAGCTATTCGACTTGTCCACCAGTTGTCCAAGCTCTTGGAAAATAAAGGTTTTCACCTGCGAAAATGGCTTGGAAACGATCAAAAGGTTCTTTCAACAATTCCGAATGCAGATTTGTCCATAGCTTGTTTAAGTCTGCCATTTAGCGATCAGGTTAGTGAAAAAATTCTGGGCGTGGTGTGGAATTTTGAGACAGATCGGTTCGAGTTTAATGTGAGTATCAAAGAAAAGCCGTTGACCAGAAGAGGACTTTTGTCGGCGGTAAGCTCATTATTCGACCCACTAGGTTTCGTGGCACCAGTAATATTGCTCGCAAAATTGTTGTTGCAGGATTTGTGTAGGAAGAAACTGGCATGGGATGACCCTATTCCGGATGATGACCAAGTACTATGGAGGAAGTGGACTAGGGAACTACCCCTGTTGGCCGAAGTGTATGTGGCTCGATGCTTTGTTCCCACGGATTTTGAAAATGACCAGATGTATGAAATAGAGCTTCACCACTTCGCAGATGCTTCTTTGTCTGCTTATGGCACTGTATCGTACTTGAGATTGATAGACTCTAATGGCAATGTTTATTGCAGTTTGGTATTCGGTAAAAGTCGTCTTGCCCCACTGAAGTCAGTTTCGATACCACGTTTAGAGCTGGTCGCCGCTACCCTTGCAATAAAGGTTGATTGTTTACTCAGACCCGTCTTTGATAATCTGCCGGTAAGTTCTTATTTTTGGACTGATTCAGTAGCAGTCCTGCACTTGATAAGGAATACCTCCAGGAGGTACCCAATCTTCGTGGCAAATCGTATCTCGAAAATCGAAGAAAACTCGGACCCTACTCTATGGCACTTCGTCAACGGCAAGGATAACCCGGCGGACATCGCGTCTAGAGGTATGGATGTCAACGCTTTAATAAACTCTTTGTGGTTTCAGGGTCCGTCCTTTTTGCTCCAGCCTCAATCCGAATGGCCCGAACCTCCTTGCACATTTGCGAACTTGCCAGAGGAGTTCAAAATTCTTAAAAGTAGAACATCGGCTGTCACTACGGTCTCCGCTGCTGAACTGCCTTCCATAGAACAGCGTTTCTCGCGTTTTTCCTCGTGGTTTAGACTAAAGAAGAGTGTGGCTTGGCTCTTGCGTCTGTGTGACACACTGCGACTCAAGTCAGTACCTAAAGGTGCTTTAACAGTTAAAGAACTTGCTAAAGCTGAAAATGTAATAATGAAGCTTACACAGCAGCGTTATTTTCATGATGAGATAACAGTATTGTCGTCTTCTAAATCTACTGCTAGGAGATGCCGTGATGCCATGCGGAAACTCAATCCAGTTTTGATCGAAGGAGTTTTAAGGGTAGGTGGACGACTGTGCAGGTCTCCGGAAAATTTCGACATCAAGCATCCCGTTATATTACCCTCTGAAGGTCACGCCACGCGCTTGCTTATAGAACATCACCACCGAGAAATGGGGCACTGCGGAATGAGTCACACTTGGACTTCTTTACGGCAGGTTTATTGGATACTTCGCGGTGCTGCAACGGTTCGTCGAGTGTTAAACCAATGTCTTTTGTGTAAAAAACGCAACCTGTGTTTAGGCAGACAACTGATGGCGGATCTGCCCAGTGGTCGGGTTACGTCGGATAATCCTCCTTTTCACCATACAGGAGTGGACTATTTTGGCCCGTTTCTGGTGAAACAAGGCCGCAGCACCGTTAAGCGCTACGGGTGCATATTCACTTGTTTGGCAGTTAGAGGTGTTCATATTGAAATGAGCTATTCTCTTTCCACAGATGCCTTTATCAATGTTTACAGGAGATTTGTTAGTCGTCGTGGTGCTCCAAGCGTGATCTACAGCGACAACGGAACGAACTTAGTAGGCGGACACAAAGAACTTTCGCGTTCTTTGCAGGAATGGAACAGCCACCAGATCAACGAGTACTTAAAGCAACGCAGTGTGAAGTGGGTGTTTAACCCCCCTTATGCCTCGCACATGGGAGGCATTTGGGAGAGAGTGATAAGATCTATCAAGCGCATTTTAAGTGCTTTTGCTGACTAGTCAACCGACCACCGATGACAGTCTAATTACTTTGTTTAGTGAAGTCGAATCCATCGTCAACTCCAGACCTCTGACTCCCGTGCTACAAGACCCCGAAGCCAATGAACCCCTGACCCCGAATCACATCTTGCTCATGCGACCGAGTCCTAGCTACACCCCTGGAGTTTTCTCGGAGTCGGATAATTATGTCCGTAAAAAGTGGCGCCAGGTACAGTATTTAACTGATCAATTTTGGCGGAGATGGCGCCGTGAATACTTGCAGACCCTTCAAACTAGACAGAAGTGGCACAACGTTGAACAGAATTACTCGGTCGGTGACGTGGTTCTGTTGCACGACGATTACAGTTCGCGAGGTAGGTGGCCGCTAGGTCGGGTGATCGAAACTTACCCCGATGAAAAGGGGCTTGTGCGAAAGGTTCTTGTGAAAACTGCCACCAACACTTTTGTTCGTCCCATTTCTAAGCTGTGCCGGTTTTTAGAAGGTTCTTAAGCGGAAAAAACTAGTACAAGGTTAGTGGAATTGTTTACTTGCCTTTCTCTTTGCATGACCTATTTTTCTTGATGTTTGAGTTTGCATTTTCGACTACGCTTATCATTCTAAGTTTGATGATATTTGTGCGATTTATTTATTTTGCGACGGAAGATTGAACTATAGCTTGCTATATGCACCTAAATTAAAACATGTGTTTTCTCTCTTTTGTCAAGCGGCATTACGATGTGTTAAGTTCTGTGTATAAGCTTTCAGCTGTTTTCTGCTTTATTCGGGCTCGTAAAGCCCTCTCTGTTCTAAGACAAGTGCGCATGTGTTACTGCTTGTGGTTGATCTTTCGTGTGTGTAGACCCTAAAAATTGTCCTTTTGTTTTGTTTCAGGCGTAGGCTTATAATCGGAGATACGTAGGCCCTAGAAATTTTTATTGTGATAACACTTTGTCTGTTTGTTTTGTTTCAGGCGTAGGCTTATAATCGGAGATACGTTTGACCATGAATTCTATCCGTGACGCTACGTTTAAGCTGGAGATGTACTTCGTTGCGTATGCTGTAGGACTAGGAATGTGTTTTGTATTCGTATCTGAGCATGTGTTATTGTTACGAGCGTATTGATCGTCGGTTCAGCTTTACAGCTGGAGAACTTCACTAACTCTTGCATGTTTTGTAGATTATTTTCCTCCGTCAATTGTGGGGGCTATGTTGCGTCAAGTTAGTTCGTCCTAGCTTCTGGTTATCCGCCGTGTTCTTGACGGATCTCTTACTTCCTTAATTTATTTAATCCTTCCTTATTTGGCCATTTATTCCTTCGTACGTCGTTGTCGTGTTTTGATTGGTCGCTCTTTCGTACGTCGTTGTCGTGTTCTGATTGGTCGTTCATTTCCTTTGCTGACCGGTGGTTAGTCTGGTGCTTTATATTGCGTGATTTCCCTGTGTTTCTTTTTAGTCGATGAGATTGTGCGGTGGGCGTAACCCAAAACAAATTTTAAAACCGCCATTGCTATCGCTACCCTGCTTTATCGTTACTGTGAAGAAAGATATTTTGAAGCTGTTCAGAAATTACTGTTTTGAGTTGCCAATACAACCCGATTATCTGTTTGGAATTTGGCGCGTTTTGATAGGGTAGTTACGTCAGACCGCAGTTCGGAAACTTTAAGAATTACTGTTACAAGGAGGTTTGACAGTCTCTGAAAAGCTTCAATCACAAGTATGTGGAAGAAAAATTATCTCAAAAAGGTATTTGGTGGAAATTCAATCTACCAACTACAAGTAACTTCGGAAGCATTTGGGAACGCTTGATTAGATCTACCCGGAAAATTTTGAGTTCGCTATTACATCAACAAACTGTGACGGATGAAATGTTGTTAACCTTGTTTGCTGAAGTCGAAAATATTATCTATGCTGAAGTCGAAAATATAAAATCGAAAAAGATAGGACGACGTTGTGTCTAAATATTATCTATTCTAGACCACTTACTCCCATAGTAATTGATCCCGTAAACAATGAGCCGCTGACACCAAACCATCTACTCCAAGTGGGTTGCGCACCTAACCTTTCTCCCGGGGTGTTTTCGCGCGCAGACAGTTACTCCAAACAACGTGTTGGAAGCAGGTTCAGTTCCTTGCCGATCAATTTTGGGTCAGGTGGTCACGGGAGTACTTACAAACTCTACAAGTGAGACAAAAATGGATGACTAAGTTCCCTAACTTTCAACTTGACGATATTGTACTTGTTTGTGATCTCAATTTGCCACGCGGACTTTGGGTTATGGGACGCATTATCGATATTTATCCAGACCGACACAACAATGTTCGGCAAGTGCTTATAAAGACTGCCACGACTGAACTGCGCCGACCGATTACAAAACTGTGCCATATGTTGAGACCAAAAACAGCTGTTGACAATTGCCTTTAATTAGCCTCAATAAATTAGGTCTATTCTATAGTTATCCCTTTTGTGTGCTTGTGTGATATTAACCTTTGTTCGAAAAACTGTTTGATTCCAATCACTACGGCTAATATTGAAGGAGCTTGAAGGTTGGCTTAAACATGTAATCGATGTTATTTTTCTAAGCCCTAATCAAATAGTTACTTGAGTGAGTCTCAACTATCACGTCGATCGGTGACGTGTCTTTCGAAGCTGAGAGAATAGTTTTGTAAATATTATATGCACTGGATGTTTCGAATCAAAAATACAATGTAGCCTACTGTATATTGCTTGCTCTGTTATTTGTCTAATGTTATTCGAAGGCTTCTAACTTGTGTTCGGTGTATGTTATGCTTGATTACAATATTAATCTATGATGTTACAAATTGGTTTATAATCTCGTTAGTATATGTCATTTATTTAATTTATTTATTTGCTTGATTAAATGTTAAATTTTCTTTCCCTTTTAATCAGTTCGCTGATACTAAGTTTTCTGAAGTGCACTTTACTACCATTGTAGAGCGTTTAATTAATCGTAATTGCTTGTTAAGTTGTTTTTTTTTCTGTTTTGGTTTGTGTTATTGCCCTGCGTTACTCGGGCGTTTCTGGTTAAACGTTTGTGTTTGATATATACATTGAATATATAGTAATCTCTACTTGCTCCTAATTTATGTAAAAATGTACCCCCAATGTACATTAGGGTGGGGCTGTGTTACCGCAAGTTTCGATCCCGGTCTGTGGAATTGAACTATGTTTACTGTGTACTGAGATTCTGAAAGCTTTTGTAGGCTTAATCATTTGTTGGGGTTTTAAACTTTGCTGTAATACTGTGATTGATTGGTATCTGCGCGACTGTATACGCACTAATTGCAAACTGTTCGAAATGTGATTTCCTGCCACGTTGCAGTTGCAACCTGAAAGCGCAGAGTAGCCTACGTTGTGTATTAGAGTTGAAGAAATTATTGGTTGCAACTGGACAGTTTATTGCGTAATAATTCTGTTCTGTCTAACGTGTAAATTGCTATTGATTCTATTTGATTTAGATCTTGAGTTGTGTAGCGACAACACTGTAGTTTACTGTTAGATTCTGATGCGAAAACTGCTGGTAAGTGTACTTTTTATCATTTCTCTTCGTGGTATTTAATTTAATTTATGTTTCGTGGTCGTATATTTCTTTGATATTGCGTTAATCGTTTATATAATATTTTGTTTATTTGCTGTATTAACGTTCTATAACTTATTTAATAGAAAACCACTCTCACTGTTCGGAATTGCGTTTAGCCCTAGCATTAGCGAAGCTGCCGCTACAATGCTTTTACCAAAAGAAAAGCTGCATGTCGTTTATTTGTTCATGCCATTGCGACCTATGAAGTCCAGGGCTGCGAACTCGAACATGAACTCAAACTCACTGAACTCGGTCATTTTTGCCGAACTCGAACTTGAATTTGAAATATAGAATTCTTAGAACTCGAACTTGAACTCGGTTAAACATCGATCGAGTTCGCAGCCCTGCTCTTGACCAAAGTTTTTTGAAGCATCAGGTAGCACATTGTTACTACTGATTTGTTTTCAAGTTTTGAAATTGGTTCTGATCTTTTTTAAGCTTTTTGCGATCATTGTTTTCTTTTTAATGCCTTTATGCTTTCTTTCAAAAATTTTATGGCCCCGTCAGACAATAAAGTGAATAGAAATTTGTTGTATCGAAGCATCATAACCGGCCGGTTAGCTCAGTTCCTAAGCGCACATTACCGGTGTGGGAGGTCATGGGTTTGATTCCCGGGACGGTCAAATTGGCACGATGTGAAATCGGCTCGCCACCGCTGCGACATTGCTTCGGAGCTGTGATGCCCAGGCGCTTAAACGCGGAGATGGTCCCCGCCACTCGTTACACCTTACTCGTCATAGTGGGCAAAAGCAATAACCTCGAGAGTATTTAGATTTCCATTAAACAATTTCAACGAGGGCAAATCATTAGTTACGTTAGGTTTTAGCGGCAGTACGTATGGCCATCGCTTTCGGTTCTTCCTTCATCCTTATCCTCCTGTCACAAGAAAGCGGCGAAGGCGCTATGCGTAGGACGAATCCAGAACACAAACCTCCCGAAATGCTGTATCTTTGCCTTAGCTGGCCTAGTGCTTTTTCAAGCCGGTCTTCCTTGCCTTAGTCGGCCTAGTGCCTTTTCAAGCCGGTCTTCTTTGCTTCAGCCGACTTAGTGCCTTTCACCAGATAATTATAACTGAAAAATTCTATACTTAAGTTGTTTACGCGATCTCTAAAGCAGATCATAAGGTAAACAATTTTAACATTTGGACGGTATTTTGCAGAATATCAAATTGTGACCGCACTAATACAATTAATACGACACAAATGAAATACTTTATCGCACCAAGGTTTATTTTGAATATTTTTGAGCTTCTAAAATGGAAGCGAAATTAAAATGTTCACGGCCCTCTAAAAAAGTGAAAAACACATGGCTGAAGTTGAAAGCTATGAACATCAAACGCGCGAAAAAGCTAAGAATTTGAGGCTGATCTGAAAAAGTTATCAATCTTTGATTGAGCAGTTATAGAAAAAGGTGACTATACGCCCTTACTCGTTTTTTTAAAGTTCTTGTAAGCTTATAAGCGGTCACTTCTCCTTTGAGGGTCTCTCAAAAACGTTCTACTTTTGCACAAAAGTTCCATTAGCTATGCGGAAACTACTCTTAAAATTAATTCGTTGAAAAGCAATTAGTTAAAAAAAAATAAAATCTTCGCCATATGATCCAAATGTTCCGTTTTCGCAGAGTGGTGCATAGACTATATGATTAAAAAAAAAACTTGTTGAGTAATAATAATTCATGGAACACCTGCCAGTGTACCTGTATTTGTGTATAGCCTAAAGCTCATTCATTACCTTGCAAGTGACAGAGAAGAATTACCTACTAGCCTAGTGCCTACTACCTTGCTAGTGAAAAAGCCTATTACCTTGCGAGTGAAAAGAGTTTTATTCATTTCAGAGCGAATATGGGTCAGCTTTTCTAATCATGCAGCCATGAGCGGATTTATGGAAGGGACCCAGGGGGGCCGGCTCCCCCCCCCCGAAATTTCTAAAGTTTTTATAAATTTTTACTTGTTAGCAAATGTCATAATTGGTATCCAAATCTGAAATACTTTAAAGTTTAAACTAAGATTCAAGAAGGTCGTTCGAGTAAAAGCGTTTTCTGTGATCAATGTCCTTTCTTGTTAGCGGCTAGGCTGCGCTGCTGTGAAGCATTTAATTACCCTATCCATATGTTCAATTAATGTGGGCTTAAGCCCACATTGATTTGGGCTTGTTGCTGTGGGGTTGATGCAGGGTTGTTTTGATGAGGGGGGCTCGGCCCCCTAGTTCTAAAAAAGTGCTTGTAAGGGGGCCCGGAGGGGCTCATAAAATTGGCGAAGTCCTTGTGAACGCTTAGACTTTCGAGCAGAGGTTTTTAAACTGGGAGGCGTTAAAGGTTTGCTAGGGGGGCGTGAGCATAGCAGTGACTTAATGATTAAACGTATGATTGTTTTCAAATCTTTTTTTTTGTCTACATCAAAACTCGTTTTCCCGAAACAGCTACATCCTTCCCATTAAGTCGATTAAGACATTGCAAGTAAATTTTTGTCTTCTCTGCATGTTTTTTATAGCGAGGTGGACAGTGCCATATCGAGGCATCTCCGAATTTCTACCCCCGATCGGGGGGCATTAGTAGGGACCACACAATAGTGTTGTTTTAAACTCAGAATTAGAGGCAATAAATCTCAGAATTAGAGGCAAAAAACTTCGTGAAAAAGTTGTTGAGAAAGTACTATAATTGCAATTACATGACCTAAATTACAATTAGTTTTTAAAAATTTTCCGGGGGAGCATGCCCCGGACCCCCTAAAATCATCATTGATTTTTATTCTAACATTGAAAAGGTTGCCTAATTCCTTTAGTTAATGTTATCTACTCCAAATTGACTTGATGACTTGAAGGTAGAAAAGGTTGCTTAATTCCTTTAGTTAATGATATCTACTATATATTGACTTGAAGGTAGACCAAATCACGTCAACCTAAGTAGCTTTAGTTGTGAGCCTCTTAGCAGACTGGGTAACCTGGAAGTTGGCATATATGATTCTACCTTCAAGTCAATTTGGAGTAGATACTATTAACTAAAGGAATTAGGCAACCTTTTCAATGTTATTTCAAGCATTTGACATTCTTTAAATGATCGATCCCTTTGAGTTCTCGATCTTCTATGAGGCAGTCTTATTATTTAATTGATTTTTATTCTGCTACAAATTGCACTGATTTTGCCGCACGCCGAAAGAAACTGCGTGAATGAAAGTTTGGGGGTACCCATCCTGGGGAAATTCCTGGATACGTCCCTTGAAATAATGCAGCTAATGAGGAAAGTTAGTAATCGAGTCGAAAAAACGCGAAACTGCCCAACTTGTAGATATCAATAAGGGTCCTATCTGGAGCTTTTTGAGGGGAGTGGAAACAACCTTTACACGGCACTGGTGGTGGGGCCTGAGCAAAAATAACTAACGCCAAAGGGGCGTGACTGAAAAAGTTTAAGAACATCTGGTATAAAGTAATAATTTTTTTTGCATTATACAGGGCCTCCCTTGCGCGAATTTTACCAAGGCATCCCTGGGTTGATGTCATAATCACTTTTTTGAATTATAACATCAAAAATTTAATTGTGCAGATAGCCCACATAAATTGGACATGTGGACAGGGTAACTAAGTAGGAGTTTCTTTAAATGCGGTGTATCTGCAGTAGCTATGGCTGCGCACAAAAAAATTAAAAAAAAAATTGAATTACATCTTCATTACTGCCTACTCGTTTCATTGCACTCGCTGTACTGTAGTACCGAAGCGTGGTAACGAGTGGCGGGGCCAGACTCCGCGGATTAGCGCTTGGGCAACGCAGCTCCGAAGAAACGTGGCAGCGGTGGCGAGCCGTTGGCTTCGGTGTGCGTCCGATTTGACCGGTCTGGGAATTAAACACCAACAACTGCGCTATAACCGGCCGGTTTGTTGAAAAATTATTAAAATATAAACAACTGAATTGACACTGCCATAAGTGCTAAAAATAAAATAAAGATACTACCAAGGAAGACCACTAACAAAAAATTTGAAGTGGCCCAGGGGCGGAACGAAGGGGGAGGGGCAAAATTGTTTTTACGTACCGTAATACTGTCTCAGGAGATGGAGTTCTCTGTTTTTCAGACATCCCGATTACGTGTTTGAGAGTATCAGATGATATCGACGCTGTGATTTACCTTAATCGCATGATCAGGGATTCCTCTCGCGCGCAATTCATTTTAGCTTAAACGTGTTTCGATAAGGAGGGCAGTGTTTTCTTATGCTCCACTCTTTTCACTTTTCAAAACAATTATGGAAGAAACTGCCACCTTCATAATGACTGCATATCAAATGTTTATATTAAAGTTTGTATACGTTGTTTACATCAATGTTGGTTCCCGAAAAAACATTTTTTAAAGGGAAGTAATTAACTGTTTTACCCCCCTGGCTACACCTTGTTTATGACGTTGCAAAAACTGGCATACTTTAGTCAGTTAACCTTCCTGTTGCCCAAAAATGAGGTTAATTAAATTTTTTTAAGAAAATTTTTAACTATGGCTTGACAGCTTGAGTTTCTGTGAAACCTTTTCTCTCCTTAAATGAAGCGCAAAGCGTCAAGCAAACGTGCGAATGAAACATCTTGGTCGTTTCCTTAGTTATGGCATTATATAGCTTAATCATGGTTAACTGCAATTGCGTAATAATTTAGACTGGAAACATTACAACCCGGTGTACTTTAATACCTCTGAATTACCGTATTGTAGTAAGACCTATCTTTACGTCATCACGATGTGACGTCACTGAAACCATCTCCATTAAAAAATCCTGCGTACGCCACTGCTAGATAGCGTACTGTAATCATAAACTTTTTCCCTCAGCCCCCTGGAAGGATATTAAATTTTTTGGGCCCTCCCCGACAAAAACTGATTAATCCGCGTCTGCATGCAGCCTATCCGTTTAAAATGGTCATGAGCCCCCACTGTCGCAGTCTGATAATAGTTAAAAAGTTTTTTAAAGGTTTTGCATACTTTTGATTATATAAGAGTCAGGTTTCACAACATCCTTGATTGCTGTGGCGTACTAGAACATGATAGTTTGTAGATGACACAATAATGTTTGCAGAAGCAATAATGTTTGCAGATGACACGACCATTATTTCCACCAAAAAAAATCTGCCAGAATTATTTACATCAATTAACAAAGAACTGATGAATATTGATGCATGGCTTATAGCAAACAAACTATCTGTCAATATAAAGAAAACTAACTATATCCTTTTCCAAACTGTGGGTTCCCATTGCCCAGAAAATTTAACTGTTAGGCTAAGAAATGTACCCATCCAAAAAGCATCCTCAATTAAATTCCTAGGCTTACATCTGCAGGAAAACCTCTCATGGAAACTGCATATGGAACATGTACTGACCAAAGTTAGATGTGGATAATTATCAATTGTAAGAAAGACCAAGCCGTGCTTAAATCAAGAGTCCCTATTAATCTTATGCCTTGACCATGATTATGAGTCACATTCTATATTGCATCACGGTTTGGTGTCATGACAATAAAATCATTGTTCAAAAGCTACGACGATCAGTTAATAACTTCATACGAATAATCTTTGACCTAAATCCCAGAGATAGTGTTGTTGGACCTATGAAATCTTATAAATTTTTAACTATCAATCACTTGATGATGAAGGAAACTTCTAATTTATGTTCCACTTTAACATTAACCGCCTCCCTCCTGTTTTCAAAAATTTTTTTCTGACCAAAAAAAACGAAAATCTTCCAGTTCAAACTAGAAGTGGCAGCACACTAATTCCCTCTTTCTGTAGGTTGTCTACTACACAGCAATCATATCGATATAAGGGCCCTGTGGTTTGGAACGACCTCCCACCAGCGATACGCTATGACTGCAAAAATTTAGAAAAGTTTCGTAACGAGGTGCATAATCATTTACGTAAGCTCTAAAAAAATTTTGTCATGAGAAGTCATATTGTCTCTTATTGATGAGCAGTGTGCATGCTAACCTACAGCTTTTGCAGCTTCAATTTAAATTCATTATTTAGGTACAGTATATTCCACTTATACTTTTGTATTCATTGCAGCAGATAACACGACAAATCATTAAGCTTGTATTGTTGTTGTATGGTGCTCCTTCTCATTTGCTACCAGTGTGCAATTATTTTATTTATTTAATTTATTTTTAATTTTATTCTTTCTTTATTCAGGTGTAGCAGCCATGCAAATTCTTTTTACCTTTGGCTCCATGATCATATTGCAGTGCATGATATAACGTATATCGTTTTGCTGCTTCTGCCTATTTCTTGACCATTGACGTTACTACATGTTGTTGTTGTGTGTTTTTGAGGTCTTGGAAATAAAATATTAAAAAAAAAAAAAAAAATGATAGAATTGCTGGTTACTAAGATACCAGTACCGGTACTTGTTTTCTAGTGGGTTAGTGCAAACCTAACCGACCAGGTTGGAAAAGTCAGCCTTTAAAGGGACAATAAACCCCAAATTTTCACTTTGGCTTAAAAAACTTTAAAAAAATTGCTTTTGAATGGTTCTTCATTTACATGGAAACGCTTTCTTTCAAAAGTTATTGCAGCTTTCCAACCTCCACGGAATGGATGGTCCTCTGAGGAGTTAGTTTCGGCGGCTATTTTGTTTTTCATCACTATGGTAACCATGGTCGTTTGGTGTTTGGTCTAGCTAGCCTTATCAAGCAAAGCACTGAAGTACCGCACTACAGGATAGACTACTACTGTACTTCCAGCACACCCTGACTGGCGTAGGCTCTTTCAACCCGTACCTCTTAGTTGATAGACTAATAAGACTGAAACTTCCAAACTGCAAAGTTTAAAAAGGAATTTTGGTCCATATTTACATATTTTGTACAATAGCACCATCCTTCTTTTCTACCCTGATCAAAGTACACTGGTACACCCTGCCTAAGGGGAGTTTTCTCAAACAGTGACTGGGTTTGCAGATGATTTATTTTGAATGCAAAATTTTAATTGGACCTTAGACTAGACAAAACTTTATTCATTTAGCCTGAAAAGCTTATTCTTAGGAGGGAATTTATTTGGGTTTGAGTTGGGTATGTTAGGCATAAACAGATAAATGGGCTAGCTTAGTCAACATTTTGTTATGGCTGATTTTTTGTTGCTATTATTGATAAGCCTAGGCCTATGCTGTTTTAAATCCTGGCTAAATTTGTAAAATGTTGCTTTTTAATTTATTAGTTTATCAAGGAGACATCATCCCTACTGTTTCCTATACTAGTGTACCGGTAAGCAATATTTATGATGATCTCTTGATTAATTACGGTATACATTTATTCATATATTATTTTTCAGCTTTCATGCTGGTTTGCTGAGAAAATTTTTCTATAAATTTCACTTTTATTTGAAACTTTCATTTTCAAACTCTGAAACCCAAGGAGTCTTTGCTGGACAAAATGATACAACCATGCAAAAATTAATACTTAGATATTTATTCCAAACAACACTTTATTAAAACCACTTTATAAAGAAGAGGGCAGAACTGCTGTCTGTGATGCTTGTGTCAAGAGTCTGAGGTAACCCATTGCAAAGCATGCAGCTATAGGATGTGGAAACAATGATTGCATCATTTATGGATGCTGTGTAAATTTGCAGCTGGCTCACAGGAAGGAATGCACGCTTGATGATTTGGAACAGTGTATGGAAAGCAACAGCATTTACAATATTCATATTCGTTGATGACTTCTCCAAATAAAATCATTGCTTTCAGTTAAGCTATTGTTACTTATTGATTTAGTTTTGTGTTTTTGGTCGTGGAATAAAATAAACTCAAACTCGAATGCTTTATGAAAGTTTATGTCGCGGATTCATTAGCGTTCTATTCGCGGAATATGTTGGCAGCCTAGATCTCCACAAATTGTGTGGCTACGTTGGTAGATTCCAGATACATAGGCTCCAGCTCAAACGCTGCTACGGGTCAGCCCAAAGGCTAACGCTAGCGTTTTATCTGCCTACATTATTCATTCATTTTCGGCCATATAAGCAGCTGCTTCTTGCAATCTGTTCTTAGTTAATATCACGTGACTTCTAGTATGTTGCGGAAATGGATGACGTCATATTCTCAGAGGACTCTCAAATTTTTAAAATTCAGTATCTTCGGAATTACGCGATTAAAATGCATCGGGTCAACGCGAAAAAATTTCAAAAAATTTTCCCTAACGATTTGTTTTATAAAATAAACAACGATTCTGACTTCATTGCCCCTTTAATACCGAGTTTGATCGCTTTCTCGTGATAGGAAAATAAATATCCAACTAAATAAATAAAAAGAATAAAATATGTACAGGTGTTGCTGAGGGAGATTCAATTCTTTGCAGTTCCTTTTGATAATGGAATAAATTTTGTGTTATTTACGGTTAACTAGGTTCTTGTTACTACGACGATTCAGTAATGGAGGATACTGGCCTGGAAATATGCGTTTAGGTCAGTTGTGTTTAATGCAGCTGTTAATTTTTCTTATCGTAGCTGACGTGGTGTTGTTGTAATTAGGAGGAAGTTAATACTCAGCGGTAAGTGATTAGTACTTTTGCGTTTCGTCCAGTCTTGTGTTTCGTTTGGTATTTAACTTCTTGGTCCAGTCAGGTATCCTTGCGCGGGTCCTACTAAACACCGCAAAGGAGGACAACGGATTTCAAGTTGATGTACTAAACACCGCAAAGAACAACAAAGGACTGGATTTCCCTAATCTTAACCCTTATCTTAATCATTGCTGCATTAAAATCATTGTTACATCAGTTGAGCTAGCAGTCGGATGTGTTTTTGAAGCTCCGCTGTAGTCAGTACAAAAAGATCAAAATAGGAGCATTTGAAAGGTCAAAATAGTTGAAAATTATAAAATTCCAATAGCAAAGATAGCCTTAATTCTACTAAATTAGATAGAAAGTTATAACTTTAACTACTTAGGCAGATTTTCCGGAAAATTCTAACAGTTTGCAAGTTCACTAGTCTACACCGAGAAGTTCATTTACTAGGCATTACAGTAACCGCCATATTAGTAATTATTACGTCACCACTAAACAATGCCTGTTGAAAACAGTAGTAACGGAAATAAAAAGATTGACCTAGATCGGGGATGTCCAAACTTTTCTCAAGGAGGGCCACATTGGATAATGTGAAAGTGACCGAGGGCCAACAACCTTTGATGGTAGGCCTATTGTTTTGCACAATAAAAGATGCATATAGCCTAATTTAGTGTTGTCATTTTGGCACAACTTAGCAGCGTGCTAGTTAAAGCACTTTGTTCTGCAACACAATATTTGCACTTCTACCAAAAATTGAAACATCCAGAAAGTAAAATGCAGCTGTGTCAATTTGAAGGATGAAACTGAAATCTTGATTTCAAGACACTGGTCAAGTCTGGTTCGAGTGTAGTGATATTTAAACGTAAAATATCACGTGGGTGGGCATTACTCAGTTTTGATTATATATTACGTAGGTGGGCATATGAATTAGGCCTACTTGTTTTTGATTAATACGCGATTATTACGTGATAATAGTTCTAAGTTTATCTCGCCAGTTTTTTCTAGTTTTTCTCAGAAAGCTTTGCCATTATTCTGAATCAAAAAAGAAACTTGCAAGTTGGGTTAGTATGATTATTAACTTTATGTGTGTCTGTGAGTCTGTGGGCCAAAAATAACACATTGTGCGACCACAGGGGCGGGCCGTATGAAAACTCATCGCGGGCCGTAATTGGCCCACGCCTGACCTTGGACACCCCTGACCTAGATGAAAAAATTCAAACATTAATCGCAAAGCAGTAAGTTCCTGGAAAACGGAATATAACGAAGAAGTGAATACATTAAAGTTAGAACTTGCTTTAGTTAAGAGTAGCCAAGAATTCATCGCAAACAAATATGAAGAATTACAGACTGATTACAAGAAGCTGCTCAAAACCAATAAGGAACAGGAAAAGCAGATTGAAATCCTGCAAAAACAGGCTAGCAAAATTGAGGACAAAAACATGAAAGCTGATGAAAAAAGTGAATGCTTTTGAGCAATACGGTCGAAGGCAAAACTTGGAGATAGTCGGGATTCCAGAATCAAACAGACAGACAGACAGACAAAAATGTTTATTTTTCGAGCTCAACAAAATACAATAATAAAGCGAGGTTTAAAAGCAGCCCGAAGGGAGACTGCGAATGGACCGATTAAGGTCTTCGAGTCAAACAGCCACCCAGAGACTAAACCCATCGTTTAGAAAAACGATCAGTTAAACCCGCTTATAGAGCATTAAGTAAAATCGAGTGCTTATTTGCAATATGTATCAAGAATTTGTGTTTTTATGCTAGTCTTAAATTTGTTAAATGATATATTTCTAATGTCTGAAGGAATAGCGTTCCAAATTTTGACATCTTGAAACTTGATGGACCTTTGACATCGAGAAGTTAAGTATTTCAGAAGGAAGAGGTTGTTTTGTGATTGGGACCTTTTTGCTCGACTATGAATTGTCGAGGTGGGAACAAATAGATCAAGAAAGCAATAAGGTAGAGATTTTTTTGAGTGCAAATACATTAGTTTGCAGATTTCAAAGTGATAAAGATCGCGTATTTTTAATATTTCTAATTAATGGAAAAGAGGTGTGTAGGGCGAGGTCGCCAAATGTTGTAGGGCACTACTCACCTCTACAACACTCTTCTTGCTTTCTTCTTTTGATCAACTCACAGCATCCTATTTTAGCATAGCTGCTATCCTGCAAAAGAACAAGAAGAAGCATTCATTAATGTTGCCACTAAATAATCACAGATTATAATACAGTGTTGCCAATATAGTTTATAAGTTATCATACATTGTAGTGACTAAGTCAACTACAATACTACCCCCTTTGCCAAAAAGTTCAACCCGACAAATGTGAAAAACAAATACAAAGCTAACACAAATCATGAAGAAACACTAAGTTAATAACATATACAACAACCATAACCAAACACATGAAAAAATGTTTCAAAGTTCTACTGACAGAATAAACAATGTTTACATGGCAGTGTGGCACTAACTTGCTGACATGACACTATTCAGATGTAGAAAATATTTGCAATATATACAATGGTAGTAATAAGCAATGAGTATAACCTATACTGCAAGCATGCAATCAGCTGTAACGTTACCCCAATGCACAAAGTAATCAATTAAGAGTACCACATCAAGCAATTCAGGTTATCAAAAAGGCAAACAACAAACAGTTGTGCTTCATGCAAATTACGGTAACGACTAAAATAGTATGTACACATTTATACAATGGGCTCAAATTAAGAGACTTGACAAAGAAACTTATATACAAAATGCTCAAGAAACACTCAACGCAACTAGAGTCCACAATACCAATCAATCTAACTTCTGGCAGAATACACTAAGTTTCATCTCAAATTAATGAATTACAATTACATAGCATACTGATTATGTAAGTAACACTGTCATGTAGTAAGCAGGCTAGAAGTGTGAATAAACATGCAAACTAATCTAGGGTCAGAAGGTCACAATCCATGCCGAGGCCATATAAAATGCAAAAATAATAAACAAGTAATGCAAGGTAATTGAAGCACAAAAATAATACAATAATGCCAATGGCAATAGCAACATGCACATCAAAATGCATAAAACGTACGACATGCAATAAATGTGTAAAACAATGTAGCATGTGTAAAATTGTGTATAATGATGCAATTTACGGAAGCATGGTAACACAAATAAGACAGTTAATATGCATAAAGAAGCATATTGTCTCTGCTGTTGCAGCACAAGAAAAGATGGATTGTGTCCAAATGACCAGATGGCATGAAACAAACCTATAGAAGCCAAAAACGAGAAGATGGAGATAAGAAACCATGTGCAGTCCACCAAAAAGTTGCTGATCAATTTAAGCTGTATTCAACACGTAATCATGTAGTCTTGCAGGCAGTCGAGCATGTCTGCGAAGTCGCGGAGGCACAGGTGGAGGGTCACCTTGTGTATGATAGGATGGAGAATTTGGTGCATAACCAGGACTATGGACATAAGGTTCAATGGCTTGGTCAGGTAAAGGCTCAGGCATTATGCTGACAGCAGCATCAGGACAGGTGGGTGAAGATTGAGAAGTATCCATTGAAGATGGAAACAAAGGTAAAACTTCTGTTGGTGTCAGAGATGTGTCTGGAAGTGATCTGAAAGCTGGCTTGACATTGTTAACACTCACTGACAGGATTTTGTCCTTCTTTACTACTTTAAAGGTATAAGCATTGCGATCCACAACTACAAAAAGCCCAGAATAAGCAGGAGTCAGATTAGGGCAAATAGAACTTTCTTTAATAAAAATATGAGTGCAAGTAGCCAGTTCAGATGGCAGGTGAACAGGAGGATGCCGTTCTACTCTGTAGGAAGAGTGGTGATAGATGCAGCAAATTTTTTCATGGAGGTGATGACGTCACTTGAAGAAGCATATTGTGATTGAGAAGGATCAGGAATGAAGATATCCCCAGGAAGTCTTAAACCTTGGCCAAACAGCATATCTGAAGCACTTGCCTGCAAGTCTTCTTCGATCATAGTATTCAAGGATAAAACAATTGCTGACAAATGATATGCCCAATTCTCAGAGTTCAATTTTGCAGTTGAAGCAGTTTTGATGGATTTGATGGCTCTTTCGGCTACGCCGTTTGACTGTGGATACCGAACGCTGCTGACTCTATGAACACAGCCAAGAAATTGACAATATCAAAAGTGCGTGAAGTAAATTGACATCCAGCATCTGAGTGAATTTCAGCTGGTGCTCCAAAATACTGAAGATGAAGATTTAAGGCTTGAATCACGGAATTTGTGTTTTGGTCAGGCATTGGAGAGGCTTCAATGAACCTGGTGAATGGATCAACGCAAACCAAAATGAAAGCATTACCTCTGGACGAAGGAAATGGACCAGCAATGTCAATATTAATTCTATGAAAACGGTCATTAGGCATAGAAATAGAAGATTTGGTGGTTACAACATACCGATAGACCTTAGACCTTTGACAGTTAACACATGCTCGCACAAAATCAGCAATTTTTTTACGCCTTTGTTTAAAAACGAATCGAGCTCGAATAAACTTGAAGGTTGCTTTGATGCCCAGATGGTTGAGATTATGATAATGGCTGGTAATTTGCTGCTCCATGGAAGGTGGCAAAAAAATGAGATGAAATGATTCACTCACATCAATCAAAACATGTAGGTCAGAGTCAGAAACAGGAACGGAAACAACCCAAATGGAAGAATTAGCAGAAAATGCAAAAGCATCTGTGTTGAGAAACTGCTGTTGATCCAAAGCAATATCCTTCAAAGATATAGGTAAGTCTGATGTTTCAGAGATATGGCAAATAGTTAATGGTGCAGCACGTGAGAGACAATCTGAAACAGTGTTAGATTTTCCAGGTAAATGCTGAATCATGCAGTCAAATTGACTTGGATAAGACAGCTGACGAGCCTGCCTAGGAGTATGGCTTTGCGAAGGTTTCCTGAAGCTATTCACCAATGGCTTGTTGTCGCAAAATATGGTGAATGTCTTGTCCAACAGCATGTATTCGAAATGCTTCACAGCAGAAAAGATACTCAATAACTCTAAATCATATGTCGAGTACTTGCGCTGGGTCTCAGTTAAGGATTTTGAAACGTAGCCCAACACTTCAGTTGTGTCATCAAAAACTTGCTCCAGTACAGCCCCAAGGCCCAAATTTGAAGCATCCGTTTTGAGCTGAAGCTGAGCATCATGGCGAGGATGGGCTAAGCAAACTAGCTGAGTAATTTCTTGTTTTATTCTTTCCAAAGCTTGCTTTGCACTAGAATTCAAGGATATTTTGGAATTATTTTTAACATCACCCTGTAGGTAACTATTCAGGGGAGCAAGAATTGCAGCTGCATCCGGGATAAACCGTCGTTGGTAGTTGATCAGTCCAAGTAAACGCCGTAACTCTTTTATCGTAGTGGTTTCGGAAAAGCTTTTAATAGCTTTGATTTTATGATTAGTTGCAGTAATACCTTCAGCTGACAAGTTGTACCCAAGGACCTCGAGTTCATTGACTCCAAGAACACATTTAGCCATATTAAGCGTTAAGCCATACAAGTTAAGTCTGGTAGCAATCTCAGGTAAATGTTGTTTATGCTGTCTGTAATCAGAAGAAAAGATTACCAAATCATCGATATATGCAAAGCAAAAAGAAGTGCCAGATAAGACTTGATTGATAAAGCGTTGGAAGCTACTGCTAGCGTATGTCAAACGCTGAGGAAGTTTATTATACAAAAAATTCCCACGATGCGTGCAGAATGCAGTATACTTTCGATCACTCGGCCGGACATCTAATTGCCAAAAGGCATTCTTCAGGTCTAAAGAGCTAAATATAGTAGCGCCATGAATGTGCTGCGTAAAATCCGTCAAGCGAGAAAGAGGGTAATGCTGCTTTTCACAGCGTTCATTGATTACGCGGTAGTCATTGACTAAACGATAAGAACCATTTTTTTTCTTAACCATATGAACTGGTGAGGACCACGGACTTGAAGTTGGAGATATTATCTTTTTGCCAGCAAATCATCTAAAATGGCATCTAGTTCCTTCTGTTTTTCTGCATTCAAACGAAGAGGTCTAAAGGTAACTGGGGGTCCAGATACTTCCAAGATATGTTCAAATGGGTGAAGCTTTTTCCCTATTTTAATGTGACCAGAGGTTACATCAGGAAATAACTGTAGAATCTCTTCAAATGAAAAAGTATCAAAATCAATAGGCTGCAGGAGAGATTGTGAATCATTTTTACATTCATATTCAACGTCCTTTTCACAATCAACAGTTTTAAGGCTAGCGTTAATTGTGAAGTGATATCTAGAAAGGAAATCCAAACCAAGAATAGGGCATTCTATTTGCGCTAAAATGAAAGTGTGAGTGAAATGACGATTAGGAAATTCACTAAAATGTAAAGTCAATTCCAACGATCCAGCTTGCTGAAGAGCAATACCATTAGCAGCAAATAATGATGGACAGGAAGAAGAGATATGCTGTGTTGCAAAAGAAGGAAAAAGAGAGACTGGAAGAATAGATTTAGGACTAGCAGTGTCTACAATGAACTTTATGTTGTTGTGAATGTCCTGTAAGTGAATGTATGAGTCATACTGATGTGAAGTCCCAGCAGCAGCAGTCGTGATTTGATAGTGAAAAGAAGCTTGTGAAGAAGGCATAGCAGGCAAAGATGCTTGTTGCAAGTGTTCATCATATCTGGAGCATCCAGGCAAACAGTGTCTAGCAGAAGAAGGATATTTTCTATGGTAATAGCATAAACCATCTACTCTAACTAATTCTTGACGAGTTGTGGAAGGAACAGGAGGTCGCGAAAAAGGAGGACGAAATGATAAACCAGGAAATCGAGGCCTGTTGAAAGAAGGAGCACCTCTACGCATGTAATTTTGATGAGGAAAAGATTGTGGTCTACGATGCTGAGGCACAGTAGAGTAGGATGCAGAAGATAAACTTTGGTTTAGTTGCATCTGCAATGAGTTTAGCTGTTGCTTTACAGCAGTAAGCTCAGACAAATAGCTCTGGTCCAAACGTCTCAAGGAGCAGGCAGGTGTAGCAAGAGTACTGGAGTTAGGCATGTTGGTACACTTGAAAGAGGTATTTTGGCTTGAAATCACAGAATCAGCTGTTTTGGCTAATTCCTCAATAGAGGCATTCTGAAAGGCTGCCAGGATATGCTGTACGTCGGTAGGAAGTCTTGATAAAAACTGAGTCCTTAAGAACCACTCAGCTGTCTGATCTTTGGAAAGTTCATGAGGACCTAAAATTCGTTTAAGATCAAATAACATTTGAGAAGGACGTCTATCCCCAAGTGCCGGAGCATTACATAATTGTTCATAACGTTGATGGAGTGGATCAGCAAAGGTAGCAATTACGCCATTTTTTAACATCGCATAACTGCAAGAATCAGCATAAGAAGAAACCTGTTGGAAGTGACTGCTCTTCATAGTCTTGACTAATTTATAGAATAACTGCTCATCGTTTAAATGCTGATCAAAGTAATGTACCTCAAACACTCTGAAAAAAGATGCAGTGTCATGTGGATCAAAGGGAAGATCAATGACTTGCTTTATCAAAATTGTAGGTTGAAAAGAAATTGGATACTCAGCAAAAAGGTTAGAAGCAGCAAATGGTGATGAAAAAGGATTGACAGTACTTGTGCAAAAATGCGCAGATGCTGGTATGTGTGGTGTGTCATCAACTGGTACATTTAAATCAAATGGATTTTCACTACCGGTGCCAGTACAATCAGACATTTTTTTCACTGATTAATAAAGTTCACAACTAGATTAGAAATAAAAATCAATGCACCACCAAATTTCACCTCAACTAGGCTAGCAGGTTAAGAAACTAAGAAAGTTCATAAGGTTCAAAATTGACTTGTTCTGGTCGGGGCCACGATCTATTGTAGGGCGAGGTCGCCAAATGTTGTAGGGCACTACTCACCTCTGCAACACTCTTCTTGCTTTCTTCTTTTGATCAACTCACAGCATCCTATTTTAGCATAGCTGCTATCCTGCAAAAGAACAAGAAGAAGCATTCATTAATGTTGCCACTAAATAATCACAGATTATAATACAGTGTTGCCAATATAGTTTATAAGTTATCATACATTGTAGTGACTAGGTTACTACAGGTGTTAGAGAGTCATGTTGTTTACAGTTGAAAATAATACGCAAGGCTTTATTTTGCAGACGCTGTAATTTTGTTAAGTATGTAGGAAAAGTACTTCCCCAAAGAGGCAAAGCATATAGAAGATGGGGATGTATGAGAGCATAGTAAAGAAGGATCAGAGTAGATTTGGGAAAGAGAAATCGTAGTTTACTTAATATACCGACAGCTTTGGCGACTTTTATTTCAATTTGGTAGATGTGAGGTTGAAAGTGCCATTTAGAGTCAAGGTAAACATCTAAATACTGTATTTACAAGAGTTTTGACATCTCATCCAGCAATCATTATAATATATGTTTAAGTTTAGACGAGGTGAAATTAACTGAAGAGGAACATTTAGCACAACAGATTTTTGAGGGTTAATTTGTAATTTATTAGCATTGCACCAAATTTTAAGGTTTTGTATTTCCAGATTACAGTCTGTTTCAAGAAGGGATGGAGAAGAATTGCTTAGAACAAAACAGGTATCGTCAGCGAAGAGGCGCGGTTTAGAAGAAGTGGCATTATGGAGATCGTTGATGTAAACAAGAAAAAGGAGGGGGCCAAGAATTGACCCTTGAGGCACCCCAATTTGAATAGAATTGCATGAAGAATTATAATTGTTTATAGAGACAAATTGTTGCCTTAAATGAAGGTAATTTTCAATAAGTTTATAAGCCGGTCCACGTACACCATAATGAGATAATTTTTGAAGCAATATTTTGTGGGAAACTGTGTCGAAAGCTTTTCGAAGGTCCATGAAAAGAAATGCTGAAAGATTTTTGTTTGGAATTGCATCATATCCTAGGGACGTAACATCTAACGAAGCGTGCAAAACACTGTATTGATAGTTGTACAATATATTGATCGTATTCATAGTTGTACAATATATTGAAACCGTATTGATAGTTGTACAATATATTGTGCTTATCAAAGAAGCAAATCAAGCGATTTTTCACAAGCTTTTCCAAAACTTTCGATAAACTTGGGAGTTGGGAAATTGGGCGATAATTACTTGTGAAACTTCTGTTACCAGATTTAAAAATTAGAACGACTTTCGCCATTTTAGGTATTTGTGGAAAAACACCTTTTCGAAAACAAATGCAAAATATTCATGGAGTATTGGAGCTAATACCTCATTTCCCATTCTTAAAAATAGAGACGAAATATTGTCATGGCCTCAGGCTTTATGTTGGTTTAAGGAGTTAATAGCATAGAAAATTTCTAGTGGTTCAGGAGGCTCTAATACTATAGTTGAGGAAATGGCATTTTTCAAAAATTTTGTAAAATCAAAATAGTAGTAGTAGTAGTATTGCAGTAGTGTCTTTTATTTCTGCACCGTCAAAATAAATTAACACAGCAATATAGGATTTCAAATACAAACGGACACAGAAAAGGGAAGAAGCGACAAAACGATCAACGTTGTAACATGCTAGCGAGAGTGAAACTTGAAGATGAGGGGATTAGTAGGCATGGTCGCAACACCCGATTAATCTAAAATAGGGTAAAAAAGAACAAAAAGCAAACATATGACGGCGAGATAAAAAAAGACACTGGAGAGACCACAGCTCCAACACCGCTATGATATAGTACCTGATTTGTCAGCACTACTAGCGATTGATTGGCCAATTTCAACGAAGTAATTATTAAATTGCTCCGAGATATCAACTGGGTCATCAAAAATCTTTTCTTCTCTAATTAATTTTGAGGGATAAAGGCTGTTTGTACGTTTATTGGGAAGAACAGAATTTAAAAATTTCCATAGTTCTTTTGGATTGTTTTTCCTTCCATTTATTGCATTCTCATAATACATTTTTTTGAGAGTTTTTTTACTCGAGTGAGTTTATTTGCATATTTCTTATGGAATTTTTTTTCTAAAAAAGTTCCACCTAAAAAAATGAGTTCGATGCAATTTTTGCTTATTTTTGATCGAAATTATCAGGCCTTTTGTTAGCCAGGGCTTTTGAAGAAATCACTTTTGTTTTCTGGAAGCTTTTTGAATGGGAGCATGCTTGTTGATAATTTTGGATAAGGCATTCATCAGTTCATTAAAACATTCATTAAAAGAACTTTCAGTAAAATTATTGGCTCTTATGGACTGCATAAAGTTATTGCTTGTTGGTAAAAGGGTAAACAGCGATTCATCACGAAAATCATCGCTGTTGACCAAATCTAACTTTCGATATGTATACATATTGTGATTCTTTTTGGATGTTTTGAAAAAAGGGTTAGAAATGGTACAAAAGATAGGATAGTGGTCAGATATAGTATAGGTTAAAACTCCGGAAGAAAAGGATAAAACACTATCATTTACGGTGGCGTACGCACATGGGGGGGGGGTCAACCCCCCCATTGAAGATTTTAAACGAAATGAAAACCTCTCTTTTTGGAACGAACCGCCTTTTTTCATACTGAGATTGCCGAAATTGCTATCGTGTTTTTCTGTGCTATCCAACTTGCTTATGAAATCTTGAACAACTTTCATTGTGATGCAATAATAGGCCTACTTGCTTGTGCGCTGCGCTTGACGTTGGTGATTGCAGAAAAAGTGAAACCTTTCTTGTTTTTAAGGCAAAATCGTTTTTACGCACCGTAACTGTCTTAGGAGCTGGAGTGCTCTGTTTAAAAAAAAATACTTATGTATAATCGACGCTGTTTTTGATCTTAATCACATGATTAGAGATTTCTCTCGGGCGTAGTTTATTGTAATTGAAAAATGTTTCGGTAGGGAGGGCATTTTTTGCTCATGCTTCACTGTCTTCAGTTTTCAAGATAGGGAAAATTCCCCCTTTTATAATGAGAGCATATTAAATGTTTTTATCAAGGTTTATATGTGTTGTTTACATCAATGTTGGTTCTTGAAAAGATTTTTTTGGAGGGAAGCAATTACCTGTTTTACCCCCCTGGCCACACCCTGTTTATGACGTTGCGAAAGCTAGCTTACTTTAGTCAGTTAACCTTCCTATGGCCCAAAAATAAAGTCGACTAAAATTTTTGGTAAGTTTTTAACCCGAATTGACAGCTTGAGTTTTTGTGAAACCTTTTCGCTCCTAAATGAAGCGCAAAGAATCAAGTAAAAGTGTGAATGAAATATCTGGATTAAGTCTCTTCAGTGGTGCTATGAGCTTCAAATCCATGAAGTACATCCATCAACCTACAATGCATTCTTCCAGATAACCTTTATTCTACCTTATACCTATAAAGGTTAATTCGCGTTTCTTGTTTCTCGATTTCATTGGGAGACATGATGTTAATGGTCCTGCATGGCAATGACGGTGTGCATACACACAACAGACGTAGCAAAGACATATTAGGTGCTACTACACACTACACCCCCGTGATGACTATAAAGTATGGGACTGCTCTCAAGTCTAAGACTGACCATAAGCTTGATCTGATGGCTAGGACTGACTATGAGTCTAAAGTCTAGGACTAAAGTCTAAAGTCTAGGACTGACTATAAGCTTGATCTGATGGCCTATAGTTAAACTTAGAAAATAAAATTACTCCGCGGGGAAATAGCCTCTGATCTGGCTGGCTTTGCAAGTGCCTATCATGGTCCACATGCCTATCTGAATTCAGCAACTTATTTACTGAAGATTGTGTGTACAGTAACATCAGATCAATTTAATGTTACCAACTCATCTACTACCATCCACAAGATGAACGCGTCCACATCTCTCGATCAATTCGTTTGTCTCTCAACGAATCAAGACACAGTTGCCCCTTCTCTAGCTTCATCTCTTTTGAGTAAGCCTTCACTGGTCCTAACCAGAGTGAATACGATGTTCACACGACTAAAGAGAACTCTACCTACAATTACCAGCATAGTGTTAGCACCTCGACGTTGGCTGGTTTAATTGCCTGTTTTGGTCCACATGCCTAATCAAAGTCGTTGAAGTAGAAGGTGAGGCTCCGACATGACGGGAATAATGCCGAGATAATGAAGAAATGACATCCAATTTGGAGAAACATTAGTGTAAGCGCCTATGACGATGGCTGGCTTTGCAAGTGCCTGTCTTGGTCCACATGCCTATCCACAAAAGGATTACGTCATAATTGAACTACAATCCCTTCATCTCGCAGACGTCGTAAATTCAAGCGTATATGTTGATTTTTTCACTGCTTGTTAGAGACCATCCGGTTTTTACATTAAGAAGGAATATATTTATTGAGGATTCATAAAAATAGAAGACATCTTATGTAATCACAATACCTCTATGTGCTAACAATTGGCAACAATTCTGTCTGTTTTTTACCCGTATTCAACATTTCTTCTAAGCCTTGAGTATGTCAAGAAGGTTAGCTTTGAGATATATTGTTCTATAGAGGTGTAAAGCTGGAGATTTAGCGATTATTCTGAGTTTTATTTAGGGGGTGGGGGACGCTATGCTGCACTGATTAGACCTAATAAGGTCGAAATGCGTCTGCAGCTGCAAAAAAAATGGGTTAGTTAAAGTACAGAAACTGGTTGGGAGATTAGCTATAGGTTGGGTCAAAAGGGTTTTCATGGTGTGGAGTTGCTATTTCCCCGCGGAGTAATTTCATTTTCTAAGTTTGACCATAGGCCATCAGATCAAGCTTATAGTCAGTCCTAGACTTTAGACTTTAGTCCTAGACTTTAGGCTCATAGTCAGTCCTAGCCATCAGATCAAGCTTATGAGACTTGAGAGCAGTCCCATACTTTATAGTCATCACGGGAGTGTAGTGTGTAGTAGCACCTAATATGTCTTTGCTACCTCTGTTGTGTGTATGCACACCGTCATTGCCATGCAGGACCATTAACATCATGTCTCCCAATGAAATCGAGAAACAAGAAACGCGAATTAACCTTTATAGGTATTAGGTAGAATAAAGGTTATCTGAAAGAATGCATTGTAGGTTGATGGATGTACTTCATGGATTTGAAGCTCATAGCACCACTGAAGAGACTTAATTTAATAGTCGAAACGTATCCCGTCTGGTGCAAAATATCTAAATTGTTTTCTTCGTTATGGCATTATAATAGCTGTGACGTCACTGAAATTTACGTCATGACGATGTGACGTCACTGAAATCCCCCCATTGAAAAATCCTGCGTACGCCACAGGTTGACTGCATCGCCTTGCATCTTCCACATTGACACCTGTGACACACATTTTTCTCTGTTACGATAATCGAAAACTTCACAGTGATGAAATGACAAACGAACAGCAAAACCACTACTTACCAGATGTCTACATCTGTAGTTGAACCATCAGTTTCATCCATATTGGACTCTGCGCAACTGCTTGAGTTGGTGCTGCTATTGGATAAACATGCTGGCATAGGTAGAGCCTGTGGTTTGAATTGATAAGGCAAAACATCAGTCGGAATGTCAATTTCTTCTATATTGCTATTTTCACAATAATAAGCAACACTGAGGAGCATATGAAATATGAAACATATTCTGCAAACAAAGCTAGCGTTAACTAATGACTCACTGGCTGCTGGTCTTTATTTTACAGCTTTCCATGCTTATCTTTTTTAAATTGTATCGCCAGTTTTGCTCAGTGACTCAATCAACGCTTTATTACTCACAACTAGCAACAACTGTACCATATTTCAGTGCAGCCTATAGTTCTGAGACTTACATTAATTTTTTCAATTAACCGCTTCAGGGGGCACTAAACTGGCCCCTCTCTTCTTTCTTTATGAACAGGCCCCTGCTCACATACGATAGATAACACATAAAATTCAAAATTGAAATGCATTTACTGCCTTGTTTTAAGAGTTGATCGCCTCCATAGCCTACCGGCAAACGCATGGTTGTCACAGCGGCGGCTTTCAGCAGTTGTTCACCAGTGACGTCATAACCTCGTTTTCACGAAAATGCCGAAAAAGAGATTTTGCGACCACTCGTTAGTAAAATGACGTTTTTTGGTCGTATAAAATCATTAGAAATGGCATTTGAAAGAAAAAAATCTGCAAAAACTTGCAATTTAAATTTGCCGAAAGTAGGTGGCATATGACCTTTAAATGATTTGTTATTAGTGGATGTTAAAGTTTGGTCTCTGAACAAAAATTTTTGATGATCTTTCTCATTTTCAATCGCAATTTTCTGTTCCTCCTGATGTAATTTGTATTACAAAGACTCGTCTAAAAATTCTTCCTTTTTAAACATCTCCATTCTAGCCTACAAATTTGTTTTTGCCAACTCATTAAGTTCAGCTGGTGGCGTTGGGATTTACGTGTCCAATACAACTGACTTTAATGTAGTTGCAGAAAATGTGATAAATGCGGACTGTGAAGATGTATGGGTATCTTTAAATTGCAATCACACTGCAAAAAGAATTGCTATAGCTACTAATTACCGTCATCCATCCTCTGACCCTAAGTTATTCATTAAAGAAGTAAATAACAACTTATCTAGTGCGAACCTTTTTCTTGTAGGGATTTCAATATTAACATTTCTCCGACCAACCGTTCCATCTACGCTCAAAATTATCTGGAAATCAGTGGCGTTGGAAATACTTTGATGTAGGGGGGCTGAAATTTGTGTTACCATTGTAAGACTACCTTGGGCTAGTTTTGTTTATAACAGCACACGCTAACGTAGGCAACTCTCTAATTACTCGGCCTATGTAAAAAACTGGTTACGGTGGGGCTGACGGGTTCGATTCCCAGCTTGCTTATCTCAACTGGGCCAATCTATCCCTAGAACGATCACACAGCTGCCTATGCGAAGCTCACCTGCAACTGCAAACCACTGTCTGGTCTACAGAACAAAGCAAAGGAATGATCAACACAAAGGCCTCTATTAGGCAACACAATGACACAAAGCACTAAAAACCCAAAACGTCCTAGTGACACAACAATCAGCTCCACTTCATACCAATTAGTTAACTGAGTATGCTAAAGCCTAAACGGCCTTGCAACCAAGGTCCAAGCAATTTAAGAATAAATTGTCACGTCCTACCCGTGCTAACGCTGTTACAAAAAAGGAAAAAGAATTACCTCGCTACAGTTCAAGTCGCAATTACGCCACCTACCGGAGCACAAATAAGAAATAGTAATTACAAATATAAAAGGAGTTCACCGGCGTTCCTGTTTCCTACATCCCCACCCCAATAAGGCGGAGCCCGATCGACGCCTTATTACATAGAGCAAGAAACTGGAACGTCGAAGATGACACACACAAAAATATGAAAAACAACAAATCATCGACTAAACCTACATACACATGCAAATTCACACATCGGCTTCAACTCAGCCTCCCTAACGCAATCAAAATTAAATAACAAAAAAAAAACATAACCAAAACACACTGACACTGAACAGAAACATAATGAAAATAACACAAATTCACTCCACTAGCCCTTCGAGCAGACACAACTTCCGAATGTCCCTGGAGTAGATTGTCCCATCAGAAGTTCTTACACGTACTCTCCTCACGAGACCACCTTGGTCTGGCAGGTTCTCCACTACGATTGCTTTCGGCCATTGGCCACGGGGCAACGATTCATCCAACATTAGGACCAGGTCTCCCGGCTTCACGTTGCGGGACACACCAAACCACTTCTGCCTCGGGTGAAGTAACGGCAGATATTGTTGTAGCCACTGCCTCCAAAATTGGTCGGCCAAATATTAGGTCTTCTTCCATGATTGGCGAAAAACATCGACCTTGGAAGAGCGCCCCAACTGTACGTCATCTGCCAGGGAACCAGTTAGGATTGAATTGGGCATCAGGGCAGCCCAGTCATCCGGCGTATCAGGGAGCTTCGTGATCGGCCGGTTGTTAAGAATCCTCTCGACCTCCGTGACATAGGTGAAGAGGTCGAATTCATAGAGAGTACTACCAGACACGATAGACCGAAAAATCTTTCGGAAGAGCTTGAAAAAGATTTCATAAAATCCTCCTTGATGGGAGGCACGAGGCGGATTGAAGTGCCACGTCACTTTACCCTTGAGCACCTTCTCCGCGGCAACGAAATTACCGCCGTTGTCGCTGTAGACCGACGTGGGATTGACATTGCGACGACCACAAAAACGACGATACGCCTGGAGGAACGCACTGACTTCCTGCGATTGCACCACCTCGAGGTGCACCGCTCTCGTGACCATACAATTGAAAATGCAGATATAACGCTTGGCTAGGCTCCGCCCCACAGTCACCATGATGGGCCCCATAAGGTCGACGCCGATGGAAGTAAAAGGTTTCTTCTGTTGTACTCTAGCTGGAGGAAGGTCGCCCATCTGTTGATTCCCCGAACGCGCCCTCCAGGTCCGACACGGCACACAATTTCCAATGACCCTTTTCACCGCCGAGCGGCCATTGACGATCCAAACGTTACGATTTAAGTCCGCCAGGACGTGGTTCACCCCCATGTGCCCCTCCTTCTCGTGGTGGTGCTTGATAAGAAGGTCCGTGACAGGGTGCCGATGGGGCATGAGCAAGGGGTATTTGGCCTCATAAGGGAGGCGAGCATTTCGAAGTCTGCCACCAACACGGAGTGACCCACGCACAACAAATGGATTCAGGTGTTTCATCTGCTGCAGATGTGAAGACTTCTTTATCATCTCTTCGGTGACCGGGGCAGCAGGACCGGCCAGTTCCACCTGATTAGGCAGGACACGGAGTGCCTCGCTGAATGACTGGTCTTGAACCAGCTGGATGATGACCGCTAATGCCTTTTCACATTCTTCTGCTGTTAGGGGTCCAACAGCAACATTCCTGCCAGAGTCAGAAAACTTCCATCGTACATAGTTATGAAATCGTAGTAACCAAGCCTTAGTCCGTCGCAGCCTCGTGAGATCGGAATAGCGTGTGAATACACGCTCGACCCAGCCTTCGTCCAGAATCTTCTGAGAGAAGCACTTCTTCGACGTCTTCTTCAGTTCTGGGTCGTCCTCAGCCAGTTCTACCATGAAGTCGGGCTGCTCGGGCCATTTAACACTATCATTACACAACAAAAACGACGGTCCACGAAACCATAACTCGGCAGAAACACACAATTTAGGGGAAATCCCACGCGAGGCAAGGTCAGCTGGATTGTCATTAGTTGGCACGTAACGCCACTGAGAAACAGCAGTAAACGTATGCAAAAGCTCAATGCGATTGCCAACGAATGCTTCAAAGCGCGAAGACGAGTTACTTATATAACGCAGCACAACAGTGGCATCGGTCCAATAAAAAACCTCATCCACATTCACATCAAGCTCCTTGCGTACTAGTTTGCATAATTTGGCGGCAAGGACTGCCGCCACTAACTCTAAACGTGGCATAGAGACCCTCTTAAGAGGAGCAACACGCGACTTCCCCAAAATCAAACTACAATGCACTGAACCATTACGATAAACAACACGTAAGTACGTACAAGCGCCATAGCCTACAGTGCTGGCATCCGCAAAGGTGTGAAGTTCGATCCTAGCCACCTGACCATGAGGCAGCACGCATCTGGCCAGTTCAACCTGCTCCAGTTCGCACAAGGACGCAAACCAGCAGTCCCAATCTCGCTCCAAGCCTGAAACACTATCAATTTGAGCATCCCACCCCAGTTTCGAAACGCAGGCTTGCTGGAGCAACCTTCTAGCTGGCAACAAAAAAGGTTGCAAAATCCCCAAGGGATCGTACGTTTGACTAATCATCGACAACAAACCTCGTCTAGTACAAGGCTTCTCTTTTATATTAACCCTTACCTTGAGTCGATCGGTGGACGCATCCCAGAACACTCCAAGGGTTTTGTGTACCGGCAACTCCTCCGCAAGACTGACATCCCCGACAAGGTCCTCTGGCAGTATTTGCTCCAGCACAGCCTTGCTATTGGACATGAACTTGGTCAAATGGAAACCACCACTGGCCAGCAACGGACGAAGCTGGGCCACCAGATCGATTGCTTCTTTCTCTGAAACACAAGATAAGCACACATCGTCCACATACACACTCTTCAACACCGCATTCACTGCACCTTCACATGCACCAGTCGCATTCACCACTCCAGTCATTCTAAGAGCAAAGGCAGCACAACATGGTGAGGACTTTGCCCCAAAAACATGAGTCCGCATCCGATAGCACACTGGTGGCTGATTGTAATCATTATCCGGGTACCACAAAAATCGCAACGCCTCACGGTCAGCCTCCTCAACCAGCACTTGGGAAAACATTCCCTTGATGTCAGCTACGACCGCAATAGGATTCTGCCTGAATCGCAATAACACTCCGACTACCGTATTGGTCAGATCTGGGCCCCTCATCAGCATATCGTTCAGCGATTTACCATCCCCACTCCTGGCACTGCAATCAAAAACAACACGAAATTTAGTCTCTGCAGCCGTGCAGTGATGAGGAATGTAACGGCAGCGACCATTCGACTCGGACTCTAAAGACACCGGCTCCGCAAAATTGGAGATATACTCCGTCATTTTGCTGCAATACTTCTGATAAAGATCCGGGTTTTTCTTGAACCTCCGAGTTAGACCTTCTAGCCGCCTCTCCGCCACATCTCGCCCATCAGATCCTATCCTGCACTCATTCTTCCACAAAAGACCTACCGAGTAATGACCGTCCTCCATTCTTACCGTGTTGTTCAGAATATGTAGAGCCCGTCTGTCTTCCTGTGATAGCAAGAAATCACACTCCTCGCCACCAACATCTTCAAAGTCCTGAGCTAACATTTTCAACAAACGTTCGCAAGAGTCATCCGTTTCCTTGCGAGTGTCCATAAAATTCACCATCAGACTGGGTGAACCTAGTTCCCCCTGATTTCCGCAATCCGTTCCATAAATCGTCCAGCCTAGAGCCGTATGCAACCCACACGGAGAGCCCCAGTCGCCTTCCAGCACATCACTTACCATAAAAGCACGATGCAGATCACAACCCAAGAGAAGATCGACCCTTTCCTCCTTTAAGGAAGGAAAACTCAACTCAGACAGACGAGGGTAACGCTGGGCAAGTTTGTTTGTGGGAATGCTGGTGCTCACATCCACCACCTCATCTACAACAAATGCCTCCCGAATCTTGAAGGACTGTGCCTCACCTATCCCCTGTACCACCAAACGGTTGACCTTGCTCTCCAATGCTGACCGAGCATTGCTTGTAACCAACTTCACATTAGCCGCAGATGTGGGCACTCCCAGGAGCTTAGCCAAACGACTGGAACATAGATTTACATTAGAACCCTCGTCAATGAAGGCATAAGTCAGGATCTGCTTGGCATTGTCACTTGCCCAGACCTGGACTGGCACAACCTTGAAAATAGAAGTTGGCTCTTGGCGAGCAGGAGCACTACGATTCTTACAAGTAGCAGCACAAACCAGCGAGTCACAATCTTTGGCCTCCTGACCATCATCAGGTAAGCCAGCTCTAGCAGGAGGCTCAACCACCTTCCTGTCCACATGCAGCAAAGAATTGTGCTTCCCCCCACACTTTCTACACACCAACTTAGACTTGCACTGAGCTGCTCTATGCCCACCGAGGAGGCAGACATAACACAGCCCCTTCTCCTTCACCACGGTCCTCCTACCATCTACCGACATACCTTCAAATGCAGGACACTTCCATAAGCGATGAGACCCCTCGCAGCATTCACAAACCTTAGGAGGTGACGACGCACTGGCAACAGAATGCTGAGCCACACACACGCGATGGCCCTTGTACCCACCACTCTGAGGCTTTGAATGACTTGAGCCAGCCTTGGTTGCATAGAGAAGCCTCCCATACTCACTTTCGGCCTCCGTAGCTGCCTTTTCAACCAGAGCCCTCAGCTCACTGAATGAGCTTAGATCCCCATCTCCACTAAGAGCTACAAACTGCACCTTCACCCTATAAGGCAACTTACCAAACAAGTCGTGCATCAGATCCTGCGCATTCAACATCCACATCTTGTCAATGCCCTCGAACGTTACCTCACATTGATACATTTTATCAGCAAGCCTTAACAACCCTTCGGCATCTCCTTCCTTGATCACCGGGCCAGAGAGCAACTCCACCCGCAGATGCTGGACCAGCTTCTTCACATCACCAAATCTCTTGTCCAGTCGGTCCCACGCTTTGGTATAAGCAGTGCGACTGTCCAAGAGGCAGCCAATCCCCGCAATCACTTCATGGGCCTTACCCACACACAAACTGTCCAAGAAGGCCATGCGATCCTCATAACTGGGGTACACATCTTCCACGTGCCTCTTAAACCGCTTCTTGAAGTCCCAGTACTTAATGATGTTGCCATTGAAGTTTTCCAGAGCCAGTCTGGGAGCAGGAGGCATGGATAATGGTGCACTCGAATTGGGCATCATGGAAAAGCCAAAACCAGTATTCCCTGGAGGAACATATGGAGAAGCGCTTGGATTCAGGCCAGGCATGGCTACACCTACCTTGGTCCCTTTAGGCTCGCTTCTTCCCAACCCGACAAACCCTGATCCAGGATAGCCTTCTAACAGTGGCGGACGTCCACCGGGATCTACCTCTGTTACCTCGGGTTTAGCAACAACAGTATCTACCGGAACCCGCATGGAAAAGTTGGCAGCACTACCTCCCGAAGGGCTAGAAACCCCACTTTTACCTTTTAGATTAGCCAAATCCCCTTTTAAATCAAACAACAAGTCCTCAAGGCGGCATGCCAACTTGTCCAATTCCTCCTGAAACCCAACAGAATTACTGGCTAAGATGTCTGCATGAATTAATGAGACAGACTCAAAGCAGTCTCTCCACTCATCATCAAAGCCCCCATAGACGTCGACTAAAGACTTGCTGCCTCCAGCCACTAACTTCAGCTGCCTGCCCAAAACTGATGCTCTCACCTGCAGGGCAACAAGCTTTCTCTTAAACCCAGACTGTCCAGCGACATCTGGTTGCACCTCACTCTTGGGCTCATCAGTTGACCCGTGCCCGTTATCCTCAGTAACTTCCTCGGCCGGATCCATAACTCACTTACCGGTAGCTGACAGACAATCCTGCTGTGCAACCACAATCTCAAAAGCAACTTACCCACCTGTAAATTACTACAAATACTGCAACTTCCAGTGCAACCAACCAGCACCAAGTCTAGTCTAGTGAAACCCACAAAGAAAACAATCACAAGACAAATTTATTCTTAAATGATGTAAGACTACCTTGGGCTAGTTTTGTTTATAACAGCACACGCTAACGTAGGCAACTCTCTAATTACTCGGCCTATGTAAAAAACTGGTTACGGTGGGGCTGACGGGTTCGATTCCCAGCTTGCTTATCTCAACTGGGCCAATCTATCCCTAGAACGATCACACAGCTGCCTATGCGAAGCTCACCTGCAACTGCAAACCACTGTCTGGTCTACAGAACAAAGCAAAGGAATGATCAACACAAAGGCCTCTATTAGGCAACACAATGACACAAAGCACTAAAAACCCAAAACGTCCTAGTGACACAACAATCAGCTCCACTTCATACCAATTAGTTAACTGAGTATGCTAAAGCCTAAACGGCCTTGCAACCAAGGTCCAAGCAATTTAAGAATAAATTGTCACGTCCTACCCGTGCTAACGCTGTTACAAAAAAGGAAAAAGAATTACCTCGCTACAGTTCAAGTCGCAATTACGCCACCTACCGGAGCACAAATAAGAAATAGTAATTACAAATATAAAAGGAGTTCACCGGCGTTCCTGTTTCCTACAACCATACCAACGTCTAGGGGGGCGAACATACATCTTGCGTATCATGCACTTTACTTTAGTAAAAATCACTTGTAGACTGCTTGATGAACTCAAGCTTTTTTCTAGCTAGCATAACACGCAGTATCCAGATCGACGTTTGTAAACGTTTTAACCTCGTTTGAATTAACTTATTATCCGTTCACAAGATCCTAGTCTCAGGCTCCTAAGCAAGAGAAAATTCAGGGGGCCAGGGCCGTTGAGAGGGGGGTTCAGGAGGTACCTTTGGTACCGGGCCCGGAATTTTGAGAATGCCGCGTGTAAAAATTGGCAGGCAAGTTTGATAGGGTACTGGTCACTCTAGACTGGATGAAGGCAGACAAAGTCACCCCTACCCACCACATACTGGTAATAAGTAGGGCCCGCTGAAGTCAATTAAGTCAAAATTTTTTCAGGACCTTGTTACATGATCAAATGTGTACTAACGTTCGTTTCAGGTGTTCAGGAGTCTGCTTCGGTAAGATTTTATAAGTCACATAAAGTCAAAATTTTGCATGAAGTCAAAATTTGTCAAAATTGTCTTTATCAAAAATTTCCTAACAAAAACGAACAAATTTGTATTTTTAAAATATTTTTTTTAATTTTTGAGCTGCTATTAAAATTTTATGCGCAGTTTCATTTGATTTTAAACCTATGAAATAGTTGCAATATTTGCACTATCGTCACAATAATGCGTGCGGTAATTGAGAAGGAAATAGCACTTATTATGCATGAAACGTCATTGTTGATGCATAAATACATAATTGTTAGACAATTAATCTAATCCTATAAAAGCCTTGCGCTCTTTACACGTGGTCTTTCAAGTTGTAGCTTGCAAAGCAAAGAATGCCAAAACAAGCCAAATCTTCTGTAGCGAAAGTTACGCAAACTTGCAAGGAATATCCGGATGAGTTTTCGGCAACTCCTGTCGGCGACTTGCGATGCAACCTTTGCGACGTGTCAGTCAAATGCGACAAAAAGTTTTTTGTGGAAAGCCACCGAAAAAGTAAGCAACACCAAGGAAAATTGGAGGCGAAGAGCAAATCTCAAAGTAAGCAAACCTTTTTAAATTTCCATTAAGTAAACTTCAAGGAACAGGTTGTTTCTTCATTCTTAGCTACAGATATCCCACTTCATAAACTGAACCATCCTTCTTTAAAGTCTCTCTTTGCTAGAATGGGAAAAGCATTGCCTTCGGAGACTGCAGCCCGGGCATGTGTTGCTGAATTGGCATCCCAAAAAGAGGAACAAATTCAAGAATTACTTCGTGACAAAAATTTTGTTTTGATTGTGGATGAAGCAGAGGTTGCTAAACAAAAGTATATTAGTGTGTTAGTGGGCAGCTTAGATGCTCCAAATCAGACATTCCTCGTTAATTGCCATCCATTTGACAGCGGTCGCAATGTTAATAGCAGTATTATTCTGCACACTGTGGATGACATATTGCGACAACTTGAAATAAAACGCGAGAATTTTTCATTGTTCTTGACTAATGCTGCTCGGTACATGTCTTCGGCTGGAAAGACATTAAAGGAATTATACCCTTCTTTGATGCATGTCACCTGGGTTGCGCATTTACAACATAACTGCGCTATGCGTGTGGGTGCTCATTTTAAAAATATTGATGAAGTAATAGCAGGTATCAAGGCAGCAACAATCAAAAACAAAGATCGCAAAAACGATTTTCATGATGCTGGTCTGCCATCTTCTCCTGACCCTGTAATTACAAGATGGGCAACTTGGCTTAGAGCTGTCTTATATTATAGCGAGAACCTTCCAGCTGTTCGCACCATTGTCAACAATTGAACAAGTGCAGGCCTCTTAGTCAGCAGAGCAAAAGACGTTATCAATGTGGAAGGTTTGGTGTCTGACTTGGTTAAAATAAATCAATACCGGACTCTAGCAGCCAACGTAGAGTTCTTAGAAGGAAGTGCCTGCATAATAACCAAAGCATACGGACTGCTGAAGAATATGCCATTCGATGATGATCCTTGCGCAATTAAAGACTACATTAACAAACGACTATCCAACTCTGATTTAGATACAATAATAAACAGTACCAACTTGAAAATTGACCCAACAAGCTACGCACTATTGCAAAGAGCCCAGCCAACTTCTGCTGCTGTTGAGAGGTCGTTTTCTATGCTCAATAAATTACTGAGAAAAGACAGAAATTTTGATGCTAAGAACGTAAAAAAATATATGACGCTGTATTACAATAAAACGTCCTTGTAATTATACTGCGTGGCTTTCGTTAAAAAAATCATAGACATACTGTTAGTGTACAGTACAGTTGCGATAGCAACGCAATTTTTGTGTTACACACTAATTGATACCAGTACACACAATGGCTCGTTATCCTAGGTTTTAACGTCATGCGTCGCTTTGTTGCATTAGCTTCAACACTGAGTAATTGAGAAAATGTTCGAAGTAGGCTACCTTTTTCTTTAAAAACTTATGTAAATTGCAGATTATAAAACATATTTAATTAATAAAGTGCAGCAAGACATAAATAATACGCGGAAGCGGTTAAGTCAAAATAAAGTCAAAAATATATTTTTTTAAATCAAAAAAAATGGCCCTAGTAATAACCTACCTGGTAGTAAGTGTGTAGGCCTAATAGCTAAAGCAGCCTACCTAAAATAGTCATCACCTGAGTATGACATACCGGAGTGTCGCTGCTATTGATATTAGATATGTTATTGCTAACGTGCATAACCATTGACGACACATTTTAACTTGATCCAGTTTCAAAGTTATTAGAAAGAAAACGACAAACAGATTGACTTGAGCAACTGTAAATTTGATTAGTCATTTTGGAGTTATTTTGCTTTATGTGAAGATCATTTATTCGATAAGGATTTGAATTTAATTGCGGGATAGATAGCCCATAAATAGCATATGTTGTGCTCTTAACAATGCCTAACTTTTAGTACCAAATCGCTTTTCAGCTGTCATGACAAGCTGACTACAGCAGAGCAGAGAATTCCACGATATAGATTAATGAAAAATGTGTAATAGACCCAGTCATATTCCTTTGTATATGGCCGGCTTATTATGAAGTTTTTGCTGAAAAAAAAGGCTCGTAAGTTCCACTGATTCATCAGCTTTAAATGACTATCTTATAGCTTACTTGTTCAAGCACCAAGAGTTTTACCAACTGCAAAGTTTTTGAAAGTGCAATAGTCAGATAGTGAGTAAAACTGAAGGAGTTGAAAAAAAAGTTTGTTGTATTGTTGTTATTGCACAATCACAAGTCACATACGGTACCGGTAGCTACAATTTCTGGGATGTTTAAAAGTGGTGGTAAAGCCAAACAGTAATTAGTTTGTTGTTGTTTACGCAATTATGTAGAACTGGTAATTTTTGTTTTTGGAAGTTTGTTTATGGCAGATTATATGAGCTAGTTTATTAGCCGAGCACAGTCATTGTTGTTACCCTTATCAGATTGCAGAAATTTTACATTTAGATGACGATGCCAAAATTATTTCTTGACTACAATTTTTGCAATTTTTAGCAGCAATGGTTCAGTTGTGTGGTTAATTGATTCACGTCATATCTGTATGTAGTCAGTTTTTTATATAGTTTCTGTAGTAGAACCAGTGATTTTTTATTTCTTTCATGTCTTGAGTATTTATTATTGACATATGTGGAGTGACGAAAATGCAAACTCAAGTTTCATGTACGGTGCGATATGTATCATGTAAAAGTAAAGCATAGGATTGTGCTATTGCAGATTAGCAGACAAGTACTAGGCTGTACATAAATATATGTTTATAAAATATGATAAGCACAAATGATTTGCTATGATTTCTGCAATTTTTAGCAGCAGTGGCTCAGTGGTGTGCTTAACGGATTCAAGTCATACCGGTATATAGCTGATATCAGGCAGTTTCTGCAGTAAAACTAGTGGTTTCTAATTATTTTTTTCGTGCAGTGTGTCTTGAGTGATTATTATTGACACTCGTAAATTGATCAAAATGCAAGCTGAAGTTTCATGTATAAATGACATTAATTTAAAGCATAAGAATGCGCTATTGCAGACAAGCACAAGCGTGTAAAATGTAGACCTGCGTAGATAACTACTTTTGGTCAAGCTGTTGTGCATTGAACTTAAGAAAAGTTATTTCAGCTTTTCTTTTTTTTTGTAATGTCATTCATTGCAATGAGCAGCATTTATCTTCTTTCTAAATTTGCAGATGTTCACTAAAGTGGGCTGTATAATAAGTAGAGCCAATTATGTTGCTCATTGTTAAAAATACTGCATATGCTATTATACTGTAAATGATTAAAGCTGGGTGTAACCGAGTACTACCATACACCATCAAATTCCAGTATTATGGCAACTGTTCTAAAACCTGCCCATCTTTACCAGATACACATCTAGTAGTAATTTTTGCCAGGCGTTAGGCATGGACAGATGCGAACACCATTAAAGGAAGTGCTGTTATGTTAATGTTCATGGTTGCAAAAGCTTCTAATGGAAATTGTATTTACATTGTACCGGTCATGTACTTAGCATATCTGAGCAATATTAGAACAGATTACTTTGAGGCGATTTCAGTCGATCTCGGACCGACGAGGAGGCGTTAATTTCGAACTTTGCATATTAAATATTAAACGCCGATTTTTTGTTAACTAAAGGCGTTTAAAAACTTTTAATATCATATTTGAATTCCTCGTGATTTTTAATACCTTTAGTAAAAAATATTTTCGTACTTCAGTTCTCCTTTAAGTTATGACAAAAAATCATTGATGCGTGACGCAAAATATTTATTTAAAACGGCCATAGCTTTGAAACCGGTCAATAGATTTGAAAAATTTTTTTTTAATTTGTTCAGCTGAAAAAGTGTTTTTTACAAAATTTAAGTATAAAAATGCCAGTTTCACAAGAAAGATCTGATAAAAATAGTTTTCGTCATTTTTATCAAAAGTTGTTGCTATGAGCAACTGCAAATAACTCCCAAGTTCTTCACCGAAAAAATGTTTACGCACCTTTTTGAATTCAACACAAAAAATCCAAACAGAAAAGTCACAATTCAGAAGGAAACTAGAAGTTTTCGTGAATTTGGGTCGGCCTATTGGGCAGCCTCGATTTCGATCAACAAGTATGATAGTTTAAGCACTTCTTTATTTGTTTTGTTTTCTTTGAGGAGAAAGGGGACAGATCAATATAATTTTTCTGGTATGCCAGAAGAATCTTTGTTAATTGGCTTGGGAATTAACCGCAGCAACCAATCCATCATGATTCTCAGCCAACTTTTTGATTGACAAGTTTTGTTTGAAATTAGTTAGATACTGATTGTTTTTTGTGATGTTGCTAAGTAGTCTTGCAAGGAGTGCTGCTAAGGTTTCTAGCAGGAACAAAAGCATTTGACGAAATGTTTGAAACTTTCTCTGAAACTCTTGCAAATCGATGAACTCGTCGAGTAGAAATAAAAGTGTGCAAAACCATTCATCAATTTGTACATGCGACTCGAATCACATGGGCGATTACTGTTGCGTGTCACAATTTTTTCATAAAAAATAGATTTTGTAACAAATTGTTGATGCTCAAAAGACGCGTACCTATGCTGCAGAAACTGCACGACAGCTAGGTGATCTAGTATAAAAAAAAAATCCACTTCGAGCATTGCAAAGATCTGGTTGTTCATCTTCAAAGAAATGAAGACAAATGACATTATCGCCTGTAGTCAAATTTTTTTTCCGCCCATGCTGTTTGTAAAGCAATTTGTCACATACATAGCTTCTTTCTTTCCTACAGATTTTGTCCTAAGCATAATTAGATTTGTAGTGGTGGTTGTAATTGCAACGTTATGTTAACGACACGGGCAGATGGATTGCCTTTTCTACCTGGAAATGCTTTTAAAGACCCCACAGTAAGTAGCAGTAATAGCATAAAGGTTTACGAACAGCTGGTGCTGCAAGCACATGTTATGTCCGGTGTTGCGTTCATCTTTGTCTTTGGCCTATTACCATATCAATCAAGATTGATTAACTACTAGTAATGTGAACATCCAAAATGCACATCATCACCAATTCAATTAACCTTTTACCTTGGTGCTGAGTGAAGCTCTTTTTAAGGTTTGTAATTTGACCTGACCAAGAAAGAATAAATCATATTCTTGAGGTTTCAAGGCAACGTCCTGACCTAAACCAATGCATTAGGGTTTTGGTTGTTAATGTTAATAAACAGTTAATTTGTAAATTATGACGTCATTTGGTGACGTTATAGTTACGTGCCAGCAATCGCAGCTTAGATGATCGAGTGGTAAGAGCTTGAACCGCCTCTGGAGCTGGAGGCTTAATTTCGGATCGGGTCAAACCAATGACTTTAAACTTGCTGTTCACAGCTTCCCTGCTTGACGCTCAGCATTAAAGGGACGGTGTGGAGAACTAGCCGGCAAGTATACTTGTTGTGCCGTTAGAAAAGGCAATTAAAGGGACTACCCCATCTTGGTGTGGTGGGACAGATGGCCGGCAACTCCTGAGCGAGCTAGTTGTAGCGCTTTGATCGCTTTCTTGTGACAGAGGAACCAAATAAATTTAAAAAAAAATTGGCTGTATGCTAAGTGACTGTTACTACTATCAGGTAGACCAGTGTTTCTCAACCGCCGGTCTGCGGACCGGCAGCGGTCCGTGTCTACTTTTCTGCCGGTCCGCCGAAATAAATTCCAATGTTATGCAGTACAATATCTCAATTTGAAATTGGGCTTTTTATCATGACCTATTAGGCTACGCGCGCACAATACTTTTTCGTCAGCCAACAGTAGTAGTAGTAGTAGTAATATTAGTGTCTTTTATTTCTGCACCGTCAAAATAAAAAAGAACACAGCAATATAGGATTTCAAATTCAAACGGACACGGAAAAGGGAAGAAGCAACAAAACGATTAACGTTTGTAATATGCTAGCGAGAATGAAACTTGGAAATGAGGAAATTAGTAAGCATGGTCGCAACACCCGATTAAACTAAAATGGGGTAAGAAAAGAAAAAACAAAACCAAACATATGACGGCGAGATAAAAAGACACTGGAGAAACCACAACTCCAACACCGCTGTGATATAGTGCTGTGGTAGGAACCACAACAGTGTACGGCGTTTCGAGGTTACTCATGTCGTTACAGTGCGACTAGACTAACACGGAGAGACCCAACCTAACCCCAGACCAAGCGCCGTTAAGACCACAGAGTAACCACAAAAGGCCGGACAGGCAAAGAAACCTACCAAAAGAAATCCTGTCTAGCATGACCGCAGATTTACGACAAATATCACTGAAAAGCGAGAAAAAAACAGAGATTTTATCTTTTAATTGAAATAGTTTTTGTCAAGATTTTAACAATACACTATCCAAAAGTACATACAGAGACTGTGTAGTAAGTATTGACCAGAGTAAGTTGTTTGCGAATCTAGGGGCAAAACTGTTTCAGAAAACTGGTGGCCTTTCAAGACGGCAAGAGCTAATAACGCGAGAGAAAAAAACAAACTAGTAAAATAAAGTTAATAACGGAGCGGAAGGCATAGCAAAAAAAACCGAGGACAATTGGCATGCAATAGATCCTGCCATCTCACGCAGATCTAGGCCTAAAGTAGCTAAATACAAATGTCCAAAAGCGACGGTGAGTTTCAAGGTTGAAGAAGTCACGGGGCTCAACGTGGATTACCTGAAAACATAGCAGAAAGCAGTTTTCTGTTCGAAATAATTTAACCTATACAGGCAGATATTAAAGCAAACAGTTCTTCTGGTGTAAGCATTGAAACTGAACTGGACTGATAAACTCGGAAAAAGGAGACTAACTGTTCAAATTCAGTTTAATAGATCTGACGTTTCGCTGGTTAGAACAACCAGCTTCTTCAGAGACACTCGAAATGATCCCACAAAACAGTAGAATAACTAGGCAAATTCAAATTAAAAATTATTTCTAATCAGTGCATTATTACCTAGTAAAGAAAAATATTATGTCAAAATAACAAGTTACGTCAAAATACCGGTACGGATACTGAAGAATAGACAAACGGAAAATAATGCATTAAATCGCCAGCAATGAAAAAAGAAATTACCGTAGAATCACAATTGGAATGTAGAAACTGGAAATTTGAAATAAAGGAATCAAAAAGTAAAAAGAAAAATTAGCTTTTAAACAGCTTCTTATAAACCAAAGGAAAAGCTTTTAAGCAGCTTCTTATAAACCAAAGTTGTTTTGACGTAATATTTTTCTTTATTTGGTAATAATGTGCTCATTAAAAATAACTTTTAATTTGAATTTACCTAGTTATTCTACTGTTTTGTGGGATCATTTTGAGTGTCTCTGAAGAAGCTGGTTGTTCTGACCAGCGAAACGTCAGATCTATTAAACTGAATTTGAACAGTTAGTCTCCTTTTTCCGAGTTTATCAGTCCAGTTCAGTTTCAATGCTTGCACCAGAAGAACTGTTTGCTTTAATATCAAATATGCCTGGTGTACAACTCCATTACATATCTATGCAGACAGAGTTAAGAAAGAGCTAGTAACTATTTAAAAGATACTGTTTTAATTTTCTCTCAAACGCCCCGATTGTCTTAGATTTTCTATCAAGTAACGGAATATTTTTCCATGTTTTAGGTCCGATATATCTAATCGATTTTCGACTAACAGCTCTACGACAGCTTATTGGGATTGCGCGACTACTGCTTCGAGTTGTAATTGAAGTAGTCTTGGATTAGAAAATAGGATCAAAAGCTGATGGTAGAGAACGGTTATGGAATCTAAACATAAGTACAGCACTTTCATATTTATTTAAATAAAATCACCATCGCCTTTGTCGGCTCTTCAGGTGGTATAGAGCATAGGTTCCCAAAGTGCTTCATATGGAGCCCCAGGGCTCCGTGAAAGCAACCCAGGAGCTCCGCGAGCAGTTCGTTTACATTTAAAAAACTGACTTGGCAAATTTTGCAACTGTCCAAAGAAGCAATACCGGGATTAATGAAATTTGACTCTACCTTATTAGTGTGTTTGTCAAATGTCGAATTCACAGTCTTAATATGATTTTCCTACGAAATGTAGATTTTTTCTAGCTTGTATAGGGTACGCTATAAAGGCTTGACACATTTGAAAGTTTAATTTTTACACTTGTTAAATTTCCAAATATGTCAGGTATGTGTTTATCTTTTGGAGAAAAGTTTAGTATTGTAGCAACAGGCGGTCTTCAGCCAGTGTTTACTTGCGCCAGTGTTTACTTCCACTCAGCAGGCCAGGAAGGTCGACGTCGTTTTATTGAATGGGAAGTCACAACCAGGGATGGAGGTCTCGAGACCAAAATTTTAAGGTCTCGGTCTCGAGACTGGGTGAAAAAATCGGATCTCGGTCTCGAAGCAACTGGATCTCGGTCTCGAAGCGGAATTTGCGTCTCGAGACTTCTTTTATTGGTACCGTACTTTAGTTGTTTGCATCACGTCAGCGAAGAAATCGCGCTTCCAAGTTGTTGGCAAAATATAGTCGTGTTAGACAACAAAGATCTTCTAGCGAACCTTTATCGCCCAGAGGGCAGCTGACACCACACCTGGAAGAAGTTGTCGAGTTAAACAAGGCACCAGAAAACGTTTTCAAGTTTTGGAATGAGCATGCGATAATGTATCTCGAACTTTCAATTCTAGCGTTTCAGGTTTTGAGTGTACCAGCCACTTCTGCACCGGTAGAACGAGTTTTTAGTCAAAGTGGTTTGCTTTTTCGGCCACGTCGGGCCATGCTATCATCCGATTTGCTCTCAATGTTAGTTTATTTAAAGTGCAACAAAAACTCTGTTTAATTGTAATTTTTGCGTTTAGTGTTCACTGTTCAATAAAAAATTTCGATTTCAAATTTTTTTTTTGTTTTCGATTAGGTCTCGAGCTCGGTCTCGCAACGGTTTCGTCTCGATCTTGACTAAAAGGTCTCGAAATTTTCGGGTCTCGATCTCGGTCTTGGTCTCGAAAATATAAAAAGGTCTCGATCTCGGTCTTGGACTAAGCAGTCTCGACTACATCCCTGGTCACAACAGCTTCCATGCATCCGAAAGAATGTTTTGGCAAGGTCAAGCTTTTTGAAGGATGAGTGTATCTTTTACCTGAGTGCGCCTGATGAGGGCTGATCGCCCAAAACAGCGCTGTCCCGCTTTATGGTACAATATTATACTTGTTTTACCATTTCCTCACTGATCTATTGTTATTAATGAATTACATTTGTACAGAAGAAAGTCATAAGGTTGGGCTTAATAGCATGCCTAATAATGCAAAATTTGCCTTAGGTCTTAAGTCATTTTGCGCCAGCTGTAAGATATCGCCCCAACAAAGTGCGTTGCTAGGGCTCCGCGCAAAATCTTAAATTTGGCAAAAGGCTCCGCACCTCAAATAGTTTGAAAACCCCTGGTATAGAGTATCTAAATATAAAATATAACCCGTTAGAAACTGTAAAAACCTGATCAACAAAATAATACTGCTATGCATTGAAATGTTCCTGCTGTTGTGCTTCAAAAGCTCTATCATCTGCGCAGACTGACTGGTTAAAACCTGATCAACAAAATAATACTGCTATGCATTGAAATGTTCCTGCTGTTGCGCTTCAAAAGCTCTATCAGCTGCACAGACTTAATGACCAGGCAGGCGCAGCGCAATCTCTCGGGTTATAAAGACAATTTGCCGGTCATGCACGAATCAGTAAAGCGGGAGATCGAATCCGTGGAAGTGCGGCAGTTAAGGTGTACAAACAGATATAAAACGCAGGAGCTTTAAGACTATAATGAAGATAAATAAACTATAGTAATAAAACAATCGAGTAATTTCGGAGCATGGTTGATGGAAATTTTATGCGCTTAATCACAAATAACAAAGCCAAAACAAATTGATACATATTCAAATGAGACGTTTCGGTTAAGTTTCACGTAGTGAACGTAGGCCCACTTGCTTTGCGCGAAATTTTAGTTGTTCCTATGCACTCTCTAAGTGTCTCACTCTCAGTGACTATAATCTTCTTTAGACTGATAATGGTTAGTGAAACTTAACCGAAACGTCTCATTTGAATATGTATCAATTTGTTTTGGCTTTATTATTTGTGATTAAATCGGGTAATTAAAGAAGCGAAATACAGGATTGATTATTATTAGGCCTAATAGATTTTAAACTTCTCAATTTGAATTTGGTTCTGTGGCGACATTTCCCAATTAACTCCGAGCGGTTGTTTAACGTTGATATCGGGTCCGACTTTAGAAATGCCAGCTTTTCTTCTAGGCATAGATTGCAGGCTTTAGCTCCTGGGCGGTACGGCCGTGCCTTGGAGGCGATACAACATTCAGTGAAGGGGCTGATTCCGGCGTCTTTGGCTCTCCAGGGCGGTCATTCTCTGCTGTTCGTGCGAATGCCGAAAATTCTTGTTCGGGAACGTTCGTAAGAACGCTACCGAAATGTTCGATGGTCGGTATTCTTTGCTGCGTTCGGGACCTCACTTTTTGCGAACGCCGAATGTTCTTGTTTGGGAGCGTTCGTGACACCGTTCGCCAGAACGCTCCCGATCAGGGGGTCATTCTGTGCCTTTCGTACGAAAAACGAAATTCGGCAATGAACGAATTCAGCTCGAATATCTGTGAATTGGTATTCTATGCTATACGTGCGAAAGATAATTTTCGATAATCTACGAAAACGTTCGACGTTCGTCACGAATGTTCGGCGTTCGACAAGAATGTTCGGCGTTTCAGGAAGAGCATAGAATACGTTTGCGCCTCGGTATTCTATGATGCTCTTGTACGAAATTTTGTAGCCGAATTTTCGTAAAAAATAAAAATCCACGAAAGCCATTACCCTTTCGGGAGGCGTTCGGTCAAGATCTTACAATATTGCAGAGTAAGCATTTCAGAATGGCTGCAAGGTACTATCTGTTAAATGAAGGCTCAAATGTGATTAGAGAACGTCCAAGACCAAATCCTTTGGAAAAATTAACAGAAGAAGTGTTTGTTAGTGAATACCGAATATTTAAGATTTTTGGCTTTCTTCAAAGTGAACTTGGTGGTAGAGGCAGCCGCATCCGTGACATAACGTTCGCAGAAAAAAATTCATTTTGCTTTGAAGTGTTTAGTACCGTATGTGGAAGTTTTCAAAATATAGACGCTTCGCAACCCACAGAGTCGATGTTTGAGTAATATGCTTTAATATGCGTCCCATCTACGCAACACAAAAACTCCCGGAATACCAGCAATATTGTAAAAAGTTATGCTTGACTTGCTCTCTTTTAAAATGGCCCGCTCTTTTTGGTCTACCATTTGTTTTGTTTTATGCGGTGATAATCCCTGAAATAAGAACATAACCTAACTTTGCCCAATCAAATCTATTTACTTGTTCTTTTCCTCATCGGCCCATTGTCTGATTGCCGTTGTTTCCATTTTCCATCGCCCTAAAATTCTCAAATTCGAAATTGTGTTGGGGAGCAATAGTGTAACTATGCATTACCGAATGCAATTTTCTGGATTTACTGACTACTGTATCACTGTATTAAGAAGTTTCGATAGTTTCGTTGTAACAGCCGCTACTACAACTTCACGCTCTGCATGAGTCACGCCATTAGCATTATGACGTCACACTCAGTAGAAGTAAAAGCAACATTCCAACAAAGCGGAATGCGAAATACTTGTGTTCGCACGTCCGCACGATCGCCGATCACTCCCGAAAGAAGCAGAGAATATCGGCTGCCAAAATGTTCTTGTTCGGTTCGGGAGTGTTCTTGTGAACGGTTTCGCGAACGCTCTCAAACAAGAACATTCGGCATTCGCAGAAAGTGAGGTCCCGAACGCAGCAAAGAATACCGACCAGCGAACATTTCGGGAGCGTTCTTGGGAATGTTCTCACGAATGCTCCCGAACAAGAATTTTCGGCATTCGCACGAACAGCACAGAATGACCGCCCAGGAACACAAACATTCGGCAGTCGATATTCTACGCTTCTTTTGAAAGTGATCGGAGATCGCGCGATAAAAAGTCTATCACTTTTTGCAGCGTTAGATTGTTGCTTCTACCAACTTTCTTGTACTTCTACTACTATGACGTCATAATGTTCCGGGGGCGTGAGTGTAAGAAGTTGTGAGCGGCTGCTAGAAGAAAACAAGCAAAACACGGTGTTAGTGAGTTTGAGCATTCAGCAAAGTTACATGCAGGAAAGCATAGTTACATTATTGGCTTCAAACATTTCGAATTTACGAATTTTAAAGCGATGAAACAACGCCAATGGGCGGAAGATGAAAAGAATAAGTTACTTGATTTGATTGAGTAAAATCATGGTTTCTTATTTGACGGACTAACACCACACAAAACAAAACAAATGGTAGATCAAAAATGAATGGATATTTTTAATGAAATTAATGCTTTGGGTATGGGCTCATCACCTTTGACTGTGAAAAAAGCTAAGTAGAAATGGGCTGACATGAAGTCAATTTAAAAAAAAAGGTAGCAAAATGGAAAAGTGAGGCTAACAGAACAGCAAAAATCTAATCACATTAGAGCTTGCATTTAACAGATAGTACCTTGCAGCCATCCTAACAGGCCTTCTCTGCACTTGGACACTCTTCACCGAACGCCTCCCGAAAGGCTAAAGGCTTTCGTAGATTTTTATCACTTTTTACGAAAATTCAGAAAGAAAAATTCGTACAAGAACATCATAGAATACCGAGGCGCGAACGTATTCTATGCCCTTACTAAACACGGATCATTCTTGCCGAAAGCCGAACGTTCTTGGCGAACGCCGAACGTTCTTGTCGATTATTGAAAATTAATCTTTCGCACGTACAGCGTGGAATATCACGTCACAGATATTAGACTGAATCTGCCAATCGCCGAACTTTCGGTGTTTGCGCGAAAAGCACGGAATGACCCCCCCCAGACTACTTTAAACAGTTCTGTGGCATTTCGCTTTTCCCTGTGCTCAAAAGACTGCTTGTGATTGTAAAAGCGGGATTTAAGTTTTGAGCGCAGAGAGAAGCGAAATGCCACAGAACTGCCCAAAGCAGTCTGGAGAGCCAAAGACGCCGGAATCAGCCCCTCCATTGAATGTTGTAACGCCTCCAAGGCACGGCCGTACCGCCCAGGAGCTAAAGCCTGCAATCTATGCCTAGAAGAAAAGCTGGCATTTGCCTTTGTTCCCGATATCAACGTTAAACAACCGCTCGGAGTTAATTGGGAAATGCCGCCACAGAACCAAATTCAAATTGAGAAGTTTAAAACCTATTAGGCCTAATAATAATCAATCCTGTATTTCGCTTCTTTAATTACCCGATTGTTTTATTACTTTATTTATCTTCATTATGGTTTTAAAGCTCCTGCGTTTTATATCTGTTTGTACACCTTAACTGCTGCACTTCCACGAATTCGATCCCCCGCTTTACTGATTCGTGCATGACCGGCAAATTGTCTTTATAACCCGAGAAATTGCGCTGCGCCTGCCTAGCCATTCAGTCTGTGCAGCTGATAGAGCTTTTGAAGCACAACAGCAGGAACATTTCAATGCATAGCAGTATTATTTTGTTGATTAGGTTTTAACGGTTTCTAACGGGTTATATTTTATATTTAGATACTCTATACCAGAGGTGGGCACTTTTAAAAAAATTGGTTGAAGCGCAGCGCAACAAAGCGCAAAAGTTCTGTTAAGTCATGAAACGCAACGCAACTAGCGCAACCTAATTTTTAAATTGACTGAAGCGCAACGCAACTTTCGCAATCAATTATTTTTTCGCATTAAAGCGCAACGCAACTTCCGCAATCAATAATTTTTTTGCACTAAAGCACAACGCAACTTCCGCAACGATGTTTATACAAAAGAAAAAGCGCAACACAACTTTCGCAACGAAAAATTTAATAAAGCGCAACGAGTAGATGTATAAGCAATGCAATTTTTTCTTGAGTTATTTTTATAGGTGCTTTTAACAGCACGCAGTTGTCTACAACGCGACAACGATTTTAATGCAGGTGACTGTAACAGGATTTTGCGTGGTCAATGAACAGGAAAATTAAATAAGAAGCGAAAAAAGATGCGTTGCTGATGATTGCTTTCTTCATCTTCATCCTCTTATCACGAGAAATCGAAGGAGGCGCTGCTTAGGACGAATCCAGACTCGCTTAGGAGTTGCCTTTGTTTCCGAGTTTTCCGGTTGAATTTTGCTTCTGTCTTATTTAATTTGCCGCTTGCCAGATTTCACCAAGCAGAGATAATCAACGTGAAGCATCTTATCCAAGTACGCAACAACGAGACTAGGTTGGGAGTTGAACCATCAACCTTGCGATCATGGTCGTCGTAAAAATGACGCTCCAAACCACTGCGCCACGTTGCATTGTCGCGTGCCGTTAAAACCACCTCATCGCGGTAAATCATAATTTGCATATGCGGCGAAGTTCTCCACAACAACAAGTACATTAAATACGATTTATTCAATACTCAATGATCTCTTTAAGCACTTGCAATTATTTTAAAAAGCAAAAGACTTTAGTGTACCACATTTCTGATGAGCTGAAAATTTCTGCTACAATAAATTGACCTATAGGCTAGGCCTATTGTACGCATCAAGAAACAAACTGCTATTCTAATAAAAACAGTTATAAAAAACTGCTTACTCTAGCACATTACGCTTAAATTAATCCGACAAAGCGCAACGCAGTATTTCAACTTCCGACAGTGCGCAACGCAGCAAAGCGCAAGCAACCAGATTCTTTTCAGTTCGCAGCGCAATAATGCGCACACTATTATATATTTCTTCAGTTCGCAACGCAATAAAGCGCAAGAAGGATTTATTTTCCTTGAAGCGCAGCGCAACTTGCGCAATGGCTAAAAATAATTTGTTAAAGCGCTTCGCAACTTCCGCTCGTGCGGAAGTTGCGCAACTAGCGCTTTGCGCTTCAAATTGCGGAATGCTCACTGCTGCTCTATACCACCTGCAGAGCCGACAAAGGAGAAAAAGGCTGCAGTGGTTTTACGTCTTACAGTGATTTTATTTAAATAAACAGCTCTAGCTAGCCATAGTTATTGAGCACTGAGCCAGAGGAAACTCAGCCTCATTCAGACTTGCGATTTCGTATTTAAATATATCGTTAATCGTTACTGTGTCGGCGATCTGTAGTACGAACAACAGAGAGTTTGATGACTAAAGCCAGAGCCAGCAATCACTATTCTTCAGATCAATTTTTAATTTAAAATTAAAAAAACCTCTACAGCTGTTTCTCGCTAAGCGCGGTCTTCAGGAGGTGTCTAAAAACAAAACTCAATGCTTAGAAATTACAACACTGCTAAAAATTTAAGCCTAAGGTACATCAACGGCTGCACCACATTACCCAGCATTAGACAAATCTCACTGTAGCACAGTGCAAGCTGCACCAAAAAAGCAGCGCCAAAGAAAATGACCAAATACATCACGCGATCACAATATTACGTCACAACACGTCATCATGGAAAAAGGAAAAAAGCGGCGGTACATATTAGTGCTCAACTTGAATGCGTCACGTTTTAGTAAGTTTTAGAATGAACTTGTTTCTGTGCCTACATTTGTCAAGTATTTCTGAACGTTTGTTTAATGTGCATTTCGGGTCCGATTGAATGATTGTAAGCTTTTCAGACCTACATAGGTTGCAATTTCTAACACCGCCGGGCTGGGGTTCGGTTCGCGCGACGATGTCCCAGTTAATTGTAAAGTAAATTGTGAAGACGATGTCCCAGTTAATTGTGAAGTCGATGTCCCAGTTAATCGTTAGTAAGTTATGCTGTTTGATCAGTGGCAAGACGTCTTCATTACGGCTTATTCCTAAAGTCAGTCGAATAAATTTATTACAAATACCCTGAAGTTGATTTAGGATTATCGAATTGCCATGGTTTCAATTAATTATACATTATCGAATACGACTTATTACCAGAGAATGATAAATCGTTATTAAAGAATGTTTACTGAGATAAGGTTGGACTCGAATCACGGCACCCAGGGTAGCACGTAGTTTACTCTTAAGAGCTAGCGTATGTTCCTTCCAAGATAGATTTTCATGAATATTGTTCCTAACACTCGCACTGACGACACTCTTTCAATTGAAACGTTTCTAATTATAGAATTTAGATCGCTGGGGGGAGTCTTTGAGTTAGCAGTCTTGAAGTATACACACTTTGTTTTGTATGCATTTAGCGAGAGCTTGTTGGCAACCAACCAATTATCGATATTACAGAGTTCATCGTTCCTTTTATCGAAAAGCATTTACGCCGTTTTGCCACTGATAAAAATACTTGTATCATCCGCGAACGATAAACTAGTTTCATGTTTCAAACAGTTGGGAAAGTCATTAACGTAAATAATAGACAATAAAGGGCCAAAAAATCGAGCTCTGAGGCTCTATTGGCCGAAGCAACACCTATTGGCAGAAGCAACATCGTTATGACAAACCTGTTGAGTGCGTCCAGTCAGGTAAGTTATAAACCAGTTCAAGGCTGTGTCTCTATGGCCCTCTAATGCCATGATGATTTCAGTTTATACAAAAGAATTTTATGGTTAATAGTATCAAAGGCTTTCGAGAGGTCAAAGAAGAATTGCGGGAGTACAAAGCTTTTTTTCGAATGCTACAGCAACTTTGTCTACAAGCAAACAATTAGCATAAGAAGTAGAGTGACCTCTCCTGAACCCAAACTGAGAATTTGAAAACAAGTTGAAGCGGTCAAAGAATGAATATAGCCTCTTGTATGCAATTTTTTCCAAAATTTTGAAGAAGCTGGACAGCAAACTACTGTAATTGGCCTATTGTTTAAATTCTGAACATCACCCTTTTTATGGATTGGTACTATTTTAGCATGCCTAAAAGCGGTGATGAATGTACCTTGACAAAGGGATAAATTAAAGATATACGTTAAAGGGTTAATAATATTATCAGACAAATGCTTTAATAAAACTGGTGGTTCTTCATCCCAACTTGAGCTATGTTTCGGGGATGTTTTGTTAATAATCTCCTCTACTTCATCAGGAGAGGTGGAATAAAAGAAGATAGAAGATTTGGCTGGTGTTAGGTATTCTTGAAAGGGTATAGATGGTTTAGGTGGTTGGTTTACCAGATTAATAGCAATGTTAGAGAAATAGTCATTACACTTATTGGCTATCAGTAAAGGTTCACAAGTTTTCTTCCCATTGATAAAAAAAGATAAAGTGGCACAGTTTAATGACGTTCTACCAAGAATACTGTTAATATACTGCCACGTTTCCTTTACATTATTAGAGAAGTTCTTGATTTTTTTTTTGATAAAACTCTTTTTTCAACTTGATAAGATGAAAATACATATTTCTAATCGTATGATATTGGTTCTTAGAATTATGATCACGCCGCGGAAGATATTTTTTATACAATCTATCTTTTTTGAGCATTAGACATCTTAATTCATGATCATACCACTCAGAATGTTTGGTTGTTTTAGAAGATTCTTTTAAAGGAATGAATTTCTTAGATTCATCAATTAGCAAATCATATAAATTCTTAAAACAGTTATTAGGATTATCTTGATTTTCTACATTGCTAAGGTCAGCATTTTCTAAGGAAGCACTAAATTTTCTAAGGTTATTTAGAGCATACCACCTTACATTAGCAACAGAGTTGGTTTTAATTTTTCCAAGATTTGTTTCTTGCATGACTGGAAGGTGATCAGCCACACAATGCGCAATTGTACCACTTTTGATACTAGTAATTGAGACATTGGTCCATATATCATCAATCGTGGACGAACTCGAGCCAGTGATTCTAATCGGTTTGTTGATCAAGAGGTAGAAGTTATAAGTAAACATGATATCTGTGAATTGTTCAGTCTTTTTACCAGAAAGGTCTAATAAATCAAAGTTTAGGTCTCCCATCAGGAAACGTTTACTTTTGGTTTTATTTAATTCACCTAATACCATATTAGTAGAGTCGAAGAAACCTCTTAGTCCCAAATTATTATTACGAGGAGGTCTATAAACAGTGCCACATACTAGCCTTTTACCTTCAAAATGTATAGTAGCAAATAGAGATTCAAACACTTCTTCATTCATGATTGAAAGTTTGGCATAGGGGGTGAAAATTATGCTCTGTTTGATGTACATTCCAACACCACCACCTCTGCTGACAACTATAGGATTAGATACGTAGGCATATCCGTTTAGATTTATATGTTGACCGGTAGTATGGGGTTTTTCCCATGTTTTATTAACTGCAATTATATGAGGCTGATAATCTAATCCCGAAATCAAACTTTCGAATTTAGCAAAACTGTGAGGAATAGTGAGAGATCTAACATTTACACCGATAGTGCTACAACTGCATTCTTTATTCTTTCCAGATAAAAGTGTTTGAGCTTCTTGAACAGTTAGATAAGAATCCAATTGGTTGTCATTTAAAAATGTCTTATCAACGTCATCAAGATCATGATCAAAATGAGTTATTACATTTGGCAGTAGTCTATTAAGGTCATCAGCAAAAGATAGTGGTGATTTAGGGTCATGAAACAATTAAAAAAAATCCTTGTCGGTTACGCACAAAAATGGCAAGGTGGCTGCAGCACACGAGATGCATAGGCAATTATTGTAAATGGGTTTCAACAGGGAGGTTTTATTTAAGTGGTTGATACATTTTTGATGAAACCCTGCACTACAAGCACAGCAAGACTGGTACTTATGTCGTTTTGAGATAGGTGCTTCACAGACTTTACAGAAAGTAATTGAAGATTTTGCTGCTTTGGACATAACTTAAACATACAACTAAAAAATACAAAAACAAACACTTAAACAGAAAAAATAAATAAAAGAAAACTACATAAATGTAGCGAAGTAAGTAAGCCTTTTTTGCTGAAGCCAGTAAGCAAGTTGACGCTGATGCGGTACATGACTTTTGCTTAAGAAATTTAATATAAATTACCAATAATCTGATTTCTGATGTTGAGACAAATTAATCATTTTAAAAAAAATTCTACCAGGATCAAACTAGTCTACAAAATTATAAGTGAAAGTGAAGGTTTAATTAAGACTATCATAAGGTTTACGTAGTGGACTAGTTACATTTACCCAGAAACAGCTCGAGCATAGGTTTGGACTTAATTTTATTAATATCATCAAAATCATGTATCACCTGTCTTTTGTTATTGTGAAAGATATATATATCCCACTTCATGGTCCACTCAGACCTCCATGGAAAGGTACTTCTAGCAGCTTCAGGAAGCTTCAGGCGGCGCTTCGTACGCACTGATGCTCTTTTAGGTTTGTCTTTCTTGTAGAAAAAAACAAAAAACGTTCTAGGTGAGATAAAGCCGCATATCCACTCATTTGCGACAAGTTGTTATGGCAGTATATGAAATCTAAGAACATAGCTAACTGAAATTTAGCAGTATGATTGCCGGAATTGGATAACAAAATGAAAACGAACATACAGCCAAGTATTTTCGTTTTCTTTCAAACACAACATTAATGAAAATCAAGTTGGTGGTTAGCACTTGGTTTTATGAGAAATTTGCAAGGGACAAATTGATGTTTCGACTATAACAAAAGTCTCGTCAGCCTTGCTACGCACAGCCAATCCAGGCTAAACTCATTCCAGACTGTAAAGACTCTTTTTTGCATTGCTTTACCTGGACATCTCGACTTCATCTCTTTTCTAGTAGGTTGTGCCCTATTTTTAGCAGGCGACTGTCCCCAAACAACGATACGCAATGAAAGAGCCTATAACTACTAACCCCAAACTAAGTTACTGGTAGCCTAACTAGCCCACATCATTAGAAGCCCCCATGGCAACCCACTCATTTGCAGCTGCAGACGCGTTTCGACCTAATTATGGTCTCATCAGTGCAGCATAGCAACCTCCCACCTTCCTGAAAAAAAAAAAAAATCTAACCTTCAAAAGAAACACACACCCCAAATCTAAGCCTCTACTCGTTATGCTCAAGGTAGAACATTTGAAATAAAACCTTCAAAAAATTAGTGCGTGCTGGATTATGATGTCACAGATTCCCTGCAAACAATCGACAAGAATAGAAATGACCGGTTGGTTTAAACATTATTTTCCTGGTAATCTGAGAAGGAATAAAACTTATTACGTTAAAACTTATTAAATTTTGTGGACCTATTAAATTTTATTATGTTAAAACTTATTAAATTTTGTTAAATTAAATTTTGTCGGTAATCTGAGAAGGAATAATTATTTCTTAGATTACCGGGAAAAAATAATGTTGTTTTAAACATTATTTTCCTTCTCAGATTACCGGGAATAATTCCTTCTCAGATTACCCGGAAAATAATGTTTCCTTCTCAGTTTACCGAGAATAATTCTCAGTTTACCGAGAATAATTTATTCTCAGTTTACCGAGAATAAATACTTCTCAGTTTACCGAGAATAATTTACTCAGTTTTCGAGAATAATTCCTTCTCAGATTACCGGGAAAGTAATATTTAAACTTATTATGTTAAAACTTATTAAATTTTGTGGACCTATTAAATTTTATTATGTTAAAATTCATTAAATTTTATTATGTTAAAACTTAATAAATTTTGTTAAATTAAATTTTGTCGGTAATCTGAGAAGGAATAATTCTTTCTTAGATTACCGGGAAAAAATAATGTTGGTTTAAACATTATTTTCCCGGTAATTTCCTTCTCAGATTACCGGGAAAATAATGTTTAAACCAACCGGTCATTTCTATTCTTGTCGATTGTTTGCAGGGAATCTGTGACATCATAATCCAGCATGTACTAATTTTTTGAAGGTTTTACTTCAAATGTTCTACCTTGAGCATAACGAGTAGAGGCTTAGATTTGGGGTGTGTGTTTCTTTTGAAGGTTAGATTTTTTTTTTTTTTTTCAGGAAGGTGGGAGGTTGCTATGCTGCACTGATGAGACCATAATAAGGTCGAAACGCGTCTGCAGCTGCAAATGAGTGGGTTGCCATGGGGGCTTCTAATGATGTGGGCTAGTTAGGCTACCAGTAACTTAGTTTGGGGTTAGTAGTTATAGGCTCTTTCATTGGGTATCGTTGTTTGGGGCCAGTCGCCTGCTAAAAATAGGGCACAACCTACTAGAAAAGAGATGAAGTCGAGATGTCCAGGTAAAGCAATGCAAAAAAGAGTCTTTACAGTCTGGAATGAGTTTAGCCTGGATTGGCTGTGCGTAGCAAGGCTGACGAGACTTGGTTTTAACATGACCTTTCTCTTTGGTTTTCAAGGTCCACCGGTTCACAAAATTTGTTTCGAAATTTTGCCTCTCCGCGACTAAAAAGGTTGAGAACCACTGAAGTAGACTAAGCTGTAATACTATGCAAAGTATGCTACTAAAAAAATTATAAACCTGGTGAAATCGCTTTGAAACGACATTGTTTGTTGCATTTCTTAAGAATAAATGGAGTTGCATTGAGTTAGGTGACTTACATCAAGTGTTATCATGTCTGCAGCATGATAAAGGATTCCCAAAAAATTTTCTTGTAGCGGTAGAAACATTAAGTTTTCCCTTGCACTTTTTTTTTAACATATGGATTGTAATCTGCAATATTCCCACAATAAGGTGCGTTTACCGACCACGCGAGAACCTGCTACATTTACTAACATTATGATCATCAGGTGCTACGAGAGTTAGCTGTGGGCCGAGGTTATTGTTGCGATGAGCCCAGCTCACAGAGAGACTTTCCTTTTTCTTTTCCAGCGTTTTTGTAGTATGCCATACTATACATGCAACACGTGTGTGAGCTAAAAGTTAAAGCCGATGTTGAAAGGTTACGTTATCACCACGAGGTTAAACCAGTCTGTTAGCTCAAAAGTTTTTGGTTTTGTGCAAAGCCCGTAAATTGGTGATTAAACATAATAAAGCAGGATGAAAATGTAAGAAATATAATACCGTGTGTTAGGTTTATTGTTTTGTACCTTCCTCGCAGCCAGCGGGAAACTTAGAGGGAGGGGAAATTGTGGTGCGTCAAAAATTTCAAAGCTTGGGATGTTTTTTTAAAATTGTTTACGCTTTTCAGCTTAATCTTTTTCAAAAAAAGGGGGCTGCAGTGCTCGGCTCCCTGGATACGCCACTTTTTTTTGGCGTGAATTAGTGATTCTCTCGTTTAGTTTAAATCTTATATCCAAAGGTCTATTCATCCCTTTGAAGGATTCTACAATCTCCATATAACCTAACTCTTGCGTCATTCTTTTACACTCATCTATTAGCGGATAGCCAAACGTGTAATTGCAGATATTGGTAGATGTCGAGATTGTTCACAAAAGTATTGTTAATGCAGTTCCAAGAGAAAATTTAGTGCAATTTTGGCAGAAATTTGATCCACCGCATGTTTTTAAGCCACATTTAACTAGTTATGTAATTAATAGGTTGATAAAAGCTCAGGTCAAAGGGTGATGCCCCGAAATATTTTGTCATTTAGCATATCAATTGCATTTGGTTAAAAAAAAAATATCTATATATAGAAGGTATGGAACCCTATTACGATGTGGACTTTAAGTAAGCGTAATATGTCACCTCGCTAAAAGGTGAATTTGTGTGAATGGACCCCGGGGTCATTTGGCTCTCCTTCCCCTCTCTTATAGGCCGTGATTATATCGCTGTGGTGTATCGGTAGACGCAGTGGCTCACCCAGGGGGGGTTTGGGGGTCGAACCCCCCCCTTTGAAACCGAACTCTTGTTATTAAAGTGAAGTGTCCAAACTAATCAAGTGCAGTACGTGCTGTTATTTCAAAACAGCAGTGAGCCTGTGACAGAACATGTTTGGAACATGTTTTTGATGAGTACAATTTCTCCATAATTTCGAACCTTTTTAATTACATTAGGCCTCTCGCCCAGAGCACGCAAAATGAAAAATGTACAAACAAAATGCATTCATTATGTTCAGTGAAACACTCAGATTTAGGGACAAAAAAATTAATCAAAGTTTGCATAAAAATTGTTCAAAAAATACTAAAATGGCCATTACAGTATGTACATTTTTTAACAATTTTCCGGGGGAGCACGCCCCAGAATCTCCCAGTCGTTTTTATTGTCAATATGCTTCAAAATAATTCTTCGGGAAAAATACGCTGGAAAATATGTGAAAATTTGGTGCCCTCTTGCTGAAAAAAATTCTGAATACGCCGCAGACATCAAAACATTTTTCAAAGGGTCTTTTACCTATTTTTTGGGTCTAACGTCTTTGCATTTAGTTAACATTTAACCTAATTCAAAATTTCGTACCCACTACCAAAATTTTCTGGATCCGATCCTGAGCTGTGAGTGCGGGATCGAGTTTTTTTTAGCCTCCCCCCTTTGAAATTTTCTGGGTGTGCCCCTGGGTAGAGACACCCTAACCTGTTTTTTTGGTAAAATTTCGGTCATAGCCCAAATTGAATTCGTAAAAAGCAAAAGCTGTTTCGGTCAATTGACCGAAGTAAGCATCTTGCCAATTTATGCGAGCAACAATTACAAACGGTCCACCAGTGTCACAGTGTCAGATTTAACAGACATCAAACTGATCAAAGTAGGGATGTTCATTACCGAATCTCGAATCGAATTCGCATCCTAAATGATTCGGAATCTTTTTATGATACTGCCGATTCGAAATAAAAAAAAAAACTTAATCAATGCGATGCATTTGCGGTGATGCACACACTTGAGTAAACTGCATACACCTACTGCGCAAGCTTATGCAACAAACACACGCAATTGCCAATGACTGCTGGCTGTTTGTGACGATCGTGCGTATTAAAGGCGCATTTACCGATACACAACACGCGGCAACGTATGGGGTGCCATATGTAAAAGTCCACATTTACACATTTTAGGACAAAAAACAGCACTAAATGAAATGCATTTATCCCCATTCGCAAATGTATTTGCTTTTTGATATGCATTTGGTAAAAAAATAACAACATTTAGCTAAATGTAAACCATTTGTAATGTCTTACAAATGCATTTGATTTAACAACATTTATTTGATAAATAAAATGCATTTGTAATGTTTTACAATGAATTTCATTTGCGACGTTTTTTTTTTTTGCAAATCAAATGCATTTATTTTATTGCATATATGCATTGGTTTAATTTCACAAATGTATTTGATTTAACAAATGTATTTGCTATGATAAATCCATTTATTTTGTGCACAAATGCATTTGCCACTGAAGCGTATCATTTTAAACCTAACGCCCTAGCGGTTTTCATCTCACGTGCTGCTACTGTGCCTATGTTTTCTTGAAACCATAAAATAACGTGGTCTTTTGACCGAAATAGGTAAGAGGTTTCGGAATGGGAGCCTTGGTAATTGCTGGGTTTTCTGAGTTGCAAAATGTAATGAAAATGGTAAGAGTAGGTAAAGTTGTAGCTAGTAAAATAATTGTTGCGCTTTGAACTAGGCCTAAGGAGATTGATGTTTGTTTTCTCAGGTAGATCAGCAGATGGTAGGCTGCAGCGGGTAATGTCTAGCATCAGCCCCCAGGTGCGGTTAGGGTTAGGTTTGGTTAGGATTAGGTTCGGTTAGAGTTACATTTAGTCAGGGTTCCGTTAGGGTTAGATTTGGTTAGGGTCAGGTTATAGGTTAGGTTAAGGTCATAGGTTAGGTTGAGGTTGGCAGACAGAAAAAGCGTGGGGGCTGATGCTAGACATTACCCGCTGTAGCCTACCATCTACTGATCTACCTGAGAAAACAAACATCAATCTCCTTAGGCCTAGTTCAAAGCGCAACAATTATTTTACTAGCTACAACTTTACCTAATCTTACCATTTTCATTACATTTTGCAACTCAGAAAACCCAGCAATTACCAAGGTTCCCATTCCGAAACCTCTTACCTATTTCGGTCAAAAGACCACGTTATTTTATGGTTTCAAGAAAACATAGGCACAGTACAGGGGCGTATTCTCCATGCATGCAAGGCATGCATTGCATGCCTTGCGGAATGCCATTCAACCAAAAAAAATTAATAATAATATTTTTGAAAAAATATCTGAAAAAGTTTCTCGATTTTAATTTGAGAACTTTCTCCGCGTCAGAAAAGCATTAAACATGCAGACCATTTTGAATATTAATAAATGGCAACACTTAAAAGTAACCGCGGACGACCGCATAGGCATGCAATTTTCGAAGTTGCTTTTTTGCTCTGTATCTAGTTGTATTGGCAGATTGGCGCTAAATACGCGAATAACTACGTATGAAGGCATGCAATCGTCAAATTGCATGCCTATGCGGTCTACGCGGTAAGACGACGCAGTAACTGGTAAGCGCTGAGTGATCATATACAGTAAGGGTAGTCTATTCAATACGGTGCCATGGTGCAACAGATCTACAGTGTATGACACTGGTAAATAAGCTAGTTTAAAAATGATAGGCTATGAGACTGAGAGATCAAGCTGCAAAATATAAGCAAGCAGGAATTTAGTTGTAATAGGTCTAGTTTAGGGGTAACAGTATTGTATACCTTACCGGTACAGGTTCAAAGGGGTTAGGTCTTGTACCAGCCCCCAGGTTCGGTTTTGTTAAGATTAAATTTGGTTAAGGTTAAATTCAGTTAGGATTGGTTTTGGTTAAGGCTAGATTTGGTTAGGGTCAAATTATAGGTTTGGTTAAGGTCATAGGTTAGGTTAAGGTTATTTTGTGAATATGTTTTAGGTTGTGCAACCATGCACAGTTATCCGTAACTGGCATGTTTCAACGTTTTGCATTTTTGTTGCATATTCCTTTTTCTGTGCCATTTTATTTTCATGCGTTATTCTGATTGGTTATTGTTGGCAGTCAGAAATAAAAGTAGTGATTGATTGATTGATTAAGGTTGGTAGACAGAAAAAGTGTGGGGCTGTTACTGGACATGACTTGTTTGAAGTACCGGTAGGTAGACTTACCAAACCATGGGGTCTGAGATATCGTTACCAGTAAATAAATATCGATTATGCAGATAAAAGAACATCATCTTAATGAAATTAAGATTCATTGTACAGATGCTGGATAGAATATTGGTACTGGTTGGTGCAGTGTTACAGTTTATAGTACCGGTACTTTAGTAAAATTAATATTCATCAAGCTTTAAACAGAGACAATGAGCCAAGCCCAAGTCACAGCTTCAAGTTTGTTGACCAAAAATATTGTTAAAAAGTTGAAACAAAAAAGTTATACAGTTCTAACATTTCAAGATTGTTTCTGGCAAAACTACCCCATCGTTGAACATAAGTGGGTCCTGTCTAGAGTAAGCTGTCTGCGTCTAGATTAACTCGTCTGCATAAGGCGATGAAAAACATGGACAGCTTACTCTAGATAAGACCCAACATAAGTATCGATAAACAAATCAAAACTAGCTCAAAAAATTTTAATTCAGAAATTTATAGTAACGTTTACAAATATTGGATCTGCAGAAGCTGGACATCAAACAAATTGCACTGCTGGCCTTGCTTGTTATTTTTTAAAGACAACACTATAGGCGTATGGCTTGCTGTATTTTTATTCTTGTCTAACTTATTTGCTTTGTACAGTGTATGATGTTACAAATAAGGTTTTGACTCCTAAGTTGGTTGCTTACAATTTAAACATAGGTTTGCCCTGTGTGTTTTCATTTGCTGGTCATGCTGTGCTTGTGACTGGTTAAAATTCTGATTTCTTCAGTTAATTTGTTGCTACTGCTTTATGGAGCAGTATAGAAATACTGTGACATTATTTTAATTAGCTTGTTTCCATGCTTATTTGATTAGGTTGGTTAAAAGATTTGATGTAATTAAAGTTGCAATGCAGATATTAAAATCTTTATCTCATTTTTGTATGATCAGCTTCATTATGCTTCAGCAACTGTTACCCTTGGAATCAAAACACAGGTTCAACATCTTGGTTTATCGTCAAAACTGCAGAAATTAGATTGTTCATGTTAATAGTGCTTCCTTGTGGTTTTACACCAGTTAATAAAAAATTATCTGCTTTTAATTTAAACATTTAACCACTAACTACCCATGATCATTTGTCAATTGGTGTGGGTCAGTGGGTTAGTGGTAATTGTCAGCGGTGAATTGAATGATTGACTTTGTCAAAATTTAACCCTGGATGAAGTAGGACGTCGTATTGTTTATCTATGACTTTTTATACATAGAGTGTCTATACGGTGCACGAGTTTTTTTGAACTTCCTATGTAAGTTCAGTTACAGGTGTTGTTGTAGTATGTTTTGTTTCCACAGCATAAAAGCTTCAGAATATCATTTATCAAGTATTTTTAAATTACAGTATATTGTGGCCTATCGCCACATGTATACTTCAACTTCACAGAGTGTTATAGATTTCCAGTGTTTTATTTTTTCAATATTTTGTGAATATGTTTTCAGGTACCAAGGGTAAGATTTTTTATTAAAGCCTAGTTAATGGAGTAGTGGAATAGATACTACTGCTGCGAAAAACTTCTAAGTTGTGCAAATGACTCAACAATTCCAGACTTATATATCTGAAGAAAGAAAAACTATTTGTGTGACAAAACAGCATTTAGTTTGAAAGAAAATGGATTGTCACTAGAAAAGCATTTGGTTTGATTCACAGCTGCTGGTAAACATGCGATGAATGGGATGAAAGTTGATTATTTGCAATTACATTGTAGCGAGAAATTCTCAACAACATTCTCAGATGGATCGAAATAACGAGCGCAGAATTCCTTTCTGACTCAATGGGGTGGCTTCTGACTCCAAGACCTCGCAGTTCCTTCGGAGTCACCCTGTCACTAATCCTTATGTTATCTTTCTAATGAATGTGTTTTTGTCTTATCCATTGTGGTTGGTGACGAATAAACAAACTTGAACTTTCTGAAACCAGCCGTTAACCTGAAAATTCAGGCCATCACGGGCATGAGAAATGCAATCGTCATATGATTAACAAAGATTGTCTTGATACTACACTGTGGGACATTTAACGCACGCACTCATGGATATTAAAGGATTAGGGTATAAACAGCGTCAGACACTTAAAAGTTATCTATTTAGCTTTGTGTAAACGTTATTATTATTGTTGTATAATTTATGATCTTCGATTTGTGTGCCTTAAAGCACAGTCGTTTGGTTTCAACAATTGTATGACGTCATGGAGCCTCTTTGAGATGAGGCGATAAAGTAATGTAATAGACTGGATTACCAAAGAATTGAAATCATATTTTTTGACATACAGTGTAGGTTATTACCTTGTGAAATAAAAATCTAATGTTCTGTGCGTTAATTTTTTGCCTACCTAATACGCTTGAACGAATTCTAATGAGTATACTTTTGAAGTTGAATTGATTTAACAAACTAATGACGTCATCATAATGACGTCATCGCAATTGCATGCCTCATCTGGCAGGTCACGCTACGCCACTGGCACAGTAGCAACACGTGAGATGAAAACCGCCAGGACGTTAGGTTTAAAATGATACGCTTCAGTGGAAAATGCATTTGTGCACAAAACAAATGGATTTATCATAGCAAATACATTTGTTAAATCAAATACATTTGTGAAATTAAACCAATGCATTTGTTAAATGAAATAATGCATTTGTGAAATAACATAAATGCATTTTATTTACGAAAAAAAGCATTTAATGAAATGCATTTGTGAACAAAATAAATGCATTGGTTTTAGTAAATGCTTTTGTTAAATCAAATACATTTATGCAATAAAATAAATGCATTTGATTTGCAAAAAAAAAACGTCGCAAATGAAATTCATTTGTAAAACATTACAAATGCATTTCATTTACCAAATAAATGTTGTCAAACCAAATACATTTATAAGACATTACAAATGGTTTACATTTAGCTAAATGTTGTTATTTTTTTACCAAATGCATATCAAACGGCAAATACATTTGCGAATGGGGATAAATGCATTTCATTTAGTGCTGTTTTTTGTCCTAAAATGTGTAAATGTGGACTTTTACACATGGCACCCCATAGCAACGCGACTGAAATTATAATGTAAGTAAATGTAAAAGGACTTCGCGTGGTCGGTGAACAGTAACATGAAATAAACAAGGTGCGAAAAATTTTTGTCGCGTGCCGCATTTCGCGCATCGGTATAAACGCGCCTTGAGGCGTGTTTACCGATACTCGGCTAGCGGCAATGCGACTACCTAGTTTTTTTGTTTATTTCATTTTGACGTTGAATTTTGGTACGGCAACGCGATAAAAACCACTTGATATCTAGGAATTGTACCTGTACAATTTTTACCGCTTTATCGCCCGATATCAAAAAACATTTGAAATAACCTTGACGACGGGAATGAAACAATGCACGTTAGATTGTTACGACATCATCGAACAATCAGCTTGCTTGACGCAGACCAGCAAATTTTATGTCGCGTTAAATGCAGGCCAGTATGATTTGTGATGGTAATCGCATTGCCGCGTGCCGCGTATTGGTAAGCACACCTTTGTACCTGCTTCCTCAGCTCCGTCAGAGAGAGCTTTTTCATGCGCCGGCCTTACCGTAACAAAATTATGAAACAGACTGACATCCGAACATGTGGAGCAGTGGAGCCCGTAAACTTTCTTCATATAAGTGAAGATGTGTTGCGAATAGGCTTATCTGTTAGTGTATTTTGTGCATTTTTTAAGCACACTTGCTGATGATTTTGCAGCAAGCATTGTGCTCATTTTGTTAGCCTCCTAAATTTTTGATTCGAAATGAAGATTGGAAATTCTGGATTCGATATTTGTGATTCGGATTCGATTCGGAATCAGCTGAGGTTCGGCTATGGCCATCCCTAGATCAAAGTAATTTTGTATTTGTGTTGCGGTTACAAAGGAATAGGAGTATATTTCGCTCAACGTCTTGTTACTTCGAACATGACCGAAAAAAATTGTAATGACCGAAATTTCTGTAAACAGTTGGGTCAATTGACGAAAGTTAAATTTTGAAAAAAATAACCTAGACCCCAACCGCCATTGATGTTGCAAAGTTACTTTAAATATGTCGCTACAATTGCTCGATTGGAAGTCGTGCGCAATATGCGTTTTGCAAGCGATATATTTGCGTGGCTTGCATAGGTTGCTTAGCTCGGTGCGAAATACGTGTAGAAGAGGTATGATAAAAATAGAATCATATACGTTATTTTGCTTTGCCGCATTTGATTTACGCGCGACATTATTTGAAAGCTTGAATGTGTCCAAATTTACCAATTCGCTGTAACTGTTATGAGTAACTTTTGAAGCAAGTAGTTTTAACCCTACAACACTCTACAATACTCCTACCTCCAGTCAGTTCCGCATAGATTTTTAGCAATAAGTTCGACTTTTTTTAAAAAAAGTTGTTTAATGGCTTACTCGGACTCACTTGATAAAAAACCTGTTAAACATGAATAAAATGTGGCGTCAGGCTTGTCCATGGGAATGGGATTCCCATGGGAAATTGCATTTCCCATGGGACCCATGGAACAGTAGCCATGTGACAGCGTCTTGATAATGTCATACCTAACTTTAGATTTTATACTTTTTTGCTTTAAACAATTCTTTTTAGTCCACTTTTTTCTTTATAAAAGATTTTCCCTTAGCATTGTTGTTACAAGGTAGTGGTGCTTTGCACCATAGTTGCCAGATGGTGTACTTGGACACCAATTACTGGAAAAATGGTGTAATCTCAAAGTTCCGTGTTTTTACTGAAAATTTTCAATTAATCTTGGAAATGAGAAGAGAAAAAATCTTAGATGGTGTAAATTTTCATAAATTTAATAAAATTTATTGAATTGCATTTTGATGGGAATCCCATGGGATGGGATGGGACAGGCATCAATTGCTATGGGATGGGATGGGATGAGACAGAAAAATATGTCCCATGGACAAGCCTGTGTGGCGTACTTAGAAATTGGCTCAACCTTTATCAGGCGTAACGGTGAGCTTGAAACTACATGAAAGTTCCTTCATCGGGGTCTTCGCCCTTTTTAAGGGTCTACTCTACAAGATATTCACCTGAAGGGGGGCGCAAGCAGGTGCTAAAACTGGACAATACTTTTGTGGGGAAAAGTTACACCTCAAGACAGTGGGGATACGAGTGTTGTGCTTTTGTTGCGGAAGCTACAAAGCACTAAGGTAGATCTTCGCTATATAACTTCAAATGTTGCGAAACTTGGGAGCAATAAAAGAAATAATTTGAAAAAAGCTGTTTTCGCATTAGTCTTCAAGAGACCCTGTGTCTTAATTTTTTTGAAGTAGCTTTGAAAAAAACTGTTTGTCTCAGAAGCTTTTCGTGACGCACTGGTCAGTGGGTAATCGCGTTAAAGTGGAAACGAGAAAGCAAAATCTGGCGATTTTCATAAATGTCAGTTCTAAAAGAGCTATGACAGAGGGTTTCTTGAAGCCTAATGCGAAAACAGCTTTTTTCAGTGCTATTCTCAAGTTCTGTACCGCCAATCAAAAAAAAATAATCAGATTCAGATTCAGATTTTATTTATTCGCTGCCGTCACTCGCAATGACTACATCAAGCAATAACAAAGCAATGAACAGAAACAAACATACAAGTTGACATAATCACAAAAGCGAAACAAAAATAATATTATACTGTAGACCGCAGAATGACAGCAACAAGGTGGCCGCGAAGGGACCAAGGGGTCATCGAGTCAGCAGTCACCTTGCAGTTGCCAATAGAAATTCTTACATCACGTACACAATCAAGATATCAGCAACATTGGCAGACGAAGCAATTCAATTAAAGATTTTCTAAAGCATGCAACACAGAGAACAAACGCAAAGCAACAAAGTAAATAAAACAAAGTAAAAAAAAAAAAAAAGATAATAATATAGAGGAAAAATGGGAATGCAAGACAACGGCTAGTATCCCGCTAACTGAAGGACGACTCTGAGCCTCTAGCCAGTAATAAATTAAGTAAAACGCAATTTAAAATTTTAATAAATAATTTTTATACTCCTTTTGAAACTTGCTAGACGAGTATTTACGCATATCAGGTGGGATTACGTTCCAAATCTTGGCACCGATAAATTTGATCGAGCGTTGTGTTCTTTTTGTTTTAAAAAAAGGAATTTTTAATTGTTCATTACTGGAGAACCTCGTAGAAAAAGAGTGGGTAACATTTGCTGGAGTAAAATAATTATCAAATACTGGCGGTAAGCTTTTCTTCCTGTGATTGTAAACAAATTTAGAAATGACATATTTAACCAATTGTTCTAATGGCAGTATTCCAAGCTTTGAATGAAGAGGAGAAACACTTTCGCACCATGCTTTTCCGGTGATACCAGCTACAGTTCTAATTGCCTTGTTTTGAATACGATTTAATTTTAAAAGATAGGTAGGGTATGTTGTACCCCATACAGTTAAACCGTAAGTCAAATGAGTATGGACAAGGGAATAATACAACTTTAATAACGCAGTCTGAGGTAAAAAAATTTCAGTTTGCTTAAAATACCAACTGATCTAGCTAGTTTTGCTTCTTCAAACACGTCAAAAAATCTGAAAGCTTCGCAATGGAATGTTCGACTATTTATTTTCTCTTCACTAAGTAGTGGAAATTTTTTTTCGAGTACGATTTTTGTCGTACAGATTGAACGCTCTCAACTACATCATTAAGCTTTTCCCTTAAGTCGCTAATAAACTCCCAGCACTGACCCCATCACCAGTGATCGCATTCTATCGGATGTTGTTTTGCAGTCAACTCGTTTTCACGTCAGTAATACATTGAAAATCAAGAATGGTTACTCCATGCCGCGAGCACCTATTACTGGCCTGGGAGGAAAGAGATTGATCCACAATCAGCTCTCTGATGCTGAGCTCGACAAACTCGCTAACCAGTCACCGACACTGACGTACGGTCCAGCAAAGCAAGCCCCTTCGGAATCATTTGTTCCGGCGCATGTTGCATTCGATAAGAAGGTGAGTGTGTGGTAAGGCAGATGTGAAAAAAGTATAAAATGTACTTTGTACATGAAATAATTTTGTAAGTGCATGAGCTGAGCTTTTTTAAGTTTTCCACACCAGGCTGATCGAATAAAACAAACCAAAACACTGTTATACGCTTAATATTTCGTAAGCTTTGGATTTGATTTAATGTTGTTATGGATCATTTTTTGTCTCCAACTTCTCTTTTCTTGAGATTTTGATTTTGCTGATATTGAGATATTGACACAATTTGACAATTGGCATACTGCATACTGCTGGAGGTCCTACTAAACACCGCAAAGGACTGAAGGGAACTTCAAAGAACTTACTAAACACCGCAAAGAACGACAAAGGACTTTAAATTAATCATTAAACATCGTAAAGGACGACGAAGGACTTGGAATCATAATCTTGAACATAAGAAAGAACGACAAAGGACTTTAAATTAATTACTAAACACCGCAAACAACGACAAAGGACTTGGAATGATATTTTTGAACATAAGAACGACAAAGGACTTCAAATTAATTATTAAACTCCGCAGAGAACGACAAAGGACTTGGAATCATAATCTTGAACATAACAAAGAACGTCAAAGCACAGTCTATATAGTTGTGTAACTTCTCTTTCGTGTTTCTTTACTCGGTCGTCACGCTCTGTTGCAGCAGACTGCTGCATCAGAGCGTGACGACTGCTGCAACAGAGCGTGACGACCGAGTAAAGAAACACGAAAGAGAAGTTGCACAACTATATAGACTGTGCTTTGACGTTCTTTGTTATGTTCAAGATTATGATTCCAAGTCCTTTGTCGTTCTCTGCGGAGTTTAATAATTAATTTGAAGTCCTTTGTCGTTGTTTGCGGTGTTTAGTAATTAATTTAAAGTCCTTTGTCGTTCTTTGCGGTGTTAAGTGATTAATTTAAATTCCTTTGTGGTTCTTTGCGCTGTTTAGTAAATGATGGAATGTTCTTTGTCGTTCCTTGTTATGTTCAAGATTATGATTCCAAGTCCTTTGTCGTTCCTTGTTATGTTCAAGAATATGATTCCGAGTCCTTTGTCGTTCTTTGCGACGTTTTCAGTTCTTTCTCGTCTTTTTTAACAGCTCAGATGGCCGAGTGGTATAGAGCGTCTGTTTCTTGAGATGTAGTAGACTCGGGTTTGATTCCGAGTCGGGTCAAACCAATGACTTTAACATTGGTATTCACAGCTTCCCTGCTTGACGCTCAGCATTAAAGGGACAGTGTAAAGAACAAGCCGGCAAGTATACTTGTTGTGCCGTTGAGAAAGGCACTTAGCGGGATTCCCCCATCTTGGTGTGGTAGACAGATGACTGGCAACTCCTAAACGAGCTCGTATAGCGCATTGATCGCTTTCTCGTGATAGGAGGATAAATATGCAACTAACTAACTAACTTTTGCGGTGTTTAGTAGGACCGTACGGTTAGTGTTGTCATTTTATCAAGCATTGTGCAAAGCGTTTCTGTCTTTTTTTTTTAACAATTCAGTTCATTGAGTACAAAGCGAATGTTGATCAATCACGCAGGATATCTTAGCGATGACAATTTTGTTTTTTATAGGTTCTTTTTTACAATGCTTACTTCAAGGAGACTGTTCACGAATCGTCGCAGGAATTTTACCGAGTACGACCTGTTGAGATTTACTATTATTTGGAGGATGACAGCATCGCTGTGGTCGAACCTAGTGTGGAAAACTCTGGAATTCCTCAAGTGTGTGGATGTGAAAGCGTTTGTAATGTTGAAAGTTATGACTAACTATCTGTACGACTGTATTTTAATGGTGTCACCTTTTACGTCAGATTCGCAAGTAAATTTGCGGCGCTTTGAAATCGCGAGTGGGGTCCGGGGTGGACCGACTCGTGGTGGTAACGTTACCGCTCATCAAATGTTTTCTCTGCAAATCATTTGCATGATAGAAGTCAACGTATGTTTTTAAATAGGTTTATCAAATAAAACTGAAAAAGAGAACGGAAATAATACAAACAGAAAAATGTTTCTGAATAAATCACAAAGTTCAATAATTTTTTACTGCAGGGCAAGTTAATAAAACGTCAGAGACTGCCGAAAGACGATGAAGGCAATTACTGGCTCTGGACTGATATTAACTTGGGTGTTGATCTTGTCTTCTACGGCCGATCGTATCACGTCACCAGCATGGACAAATTCACTGCGGTCAGTTATGATGTGCCAAAGCGCTCGCTTAAAATTTTTTCAGGAAATATTAGAATTTTTTTCTGCTCAGCAATTCATGGAGAGTCAAGGATTAGTGATAAGCCCTCCTGAATCGACTCCTCCCGACCCTTACATGGAATCACGGAAAAAAACTCCGCGTAAGTACAAATCTCCATCAGACTGGGACCAGCTGAAGAAATTCTTGACATTGGACAGGAAGGTAGGGTTCGGGCAAGGTGATTACACGGGAACATTACAATTCCTGATATGTGGGCAGGTTTTGCGCTTTTACTGCGTCTGGGACGATCGGGATCAAATGTTTGGCGAGCTTCTTCCTTTTGTGCTTCACTACTTTCTGGTGGATGACACTATTGAAGTTTTGGAGGCCCACCAACCCAACGACGGACGTGACCCATTTCCTGTGTTGATGCGAAGACACAGAATCCCCAAGAACCGGGATGATATCGATAGTAAGTGATCATCATAGCGTGTCGGTTTGATAGAAGATGATGCGGTGATGTTTCAGCTTCATTCCCTCTAATTGTGATGGAATATGGAAATCACGAGATCAAAGACTGGTTTACGGCTGACGATTTTGGAATTGGCGTGACAGTGAGGATATATGGGAGAAAGCTTTTGATTTACGACTGTGATGACTTCACTAAAAAGTGAGTTCTAATTCAAGTGGCCATCATAAAACTGGGATTTCGTATTTTCCCCATGTTCAAGGAGTTTTTGCGTTTATCCTGCAGCAATCACATCAAGGCGTACAAAAAATGACCATTCTACTACAGATGCTGATGTAGGTTAGCTGTTATGTTAACATATTGGCGTGCAATGCTGGAGAAATATCTGGTCTACTCGTCTCCACAATGGTTTTTGCATAACTTTTGCTAAACTGATAATAAAAAAGTCGCTTCAAATGCTTCGTGAAAGTTGGCATTCAAACTTGAAAATTCTCATTGCCCCTCTCATCATAAAATTATCAAGTTTAAAGTCTACAGGAACTTTATTTACGGTGGTACTGGGGTTTCATAATTTGTATTTCATAGCAAAAATCCATGGTCATATTTTATGATCTAAATAAGAAAATATGACTTTTTATGACTTTATTACTCCTTAATTGACCTCGTATCAACGCAGTTTTTTCGCGATTATTATTATTATCGGTTTATAAGTTTTTGCGCTACCAAAAAAAAAAATGCAACGTTAATGACTTTTATCCCCCCTAGTCATGACGCAGTCGTTGATCAGAATTATTTTCGCCCCATTGATGAAGAAAGGAAGTTATTTCTTGAATCATGGAGACCAAAAATCTGTTCAAACGACGGACATGAACCGGAGAGCAGTTGGTTTTTGTCCAAATCATCCCAAACTGAAAGCAGTTTTTTGAAACTTTCCTGCGTAGGTTCTGTAGTAGGTCCATACACTTTGAGCAAGCCGCCCCACTCACAAGTTCAAATATATGGAGCCTGCAAGCAAAATGAAGAAACGCTTTCCCCGACTTTACTTGCAGTCTGACGACGATTCCATTTTTTACACCAGTGTTCAAAGAGGTGGTATCAAACACCAATGCAGCTACGCTCCCATGGTCAATATTATGTTCATTTAAAGCTGAAAGCAAAACAATGAAGTATATTTGCAACAATAACTACGTTTTCAATAGTTAAGCTTATTTTGATGACATACACACAGTTTGAAGTAGTCCTAAGAAAAGTGTGATTATTATTTGGCAAAAACATTTAGTTGCGCTTACATTCAAAATTTTTTTGTTTCATTTTCTGCTGTTGATAAGCCATCTACCCTGACCACAGAAAGTACAACTTTTTGACCATCTGCACTTACCTGAGCAAAAAAGTTTTCATGCATCATCTTTATTATAAATAAAAGAATTGAACTGTCAACACTGCACCTGTAAGAAGCACGGCTACTCTTCCACATCTTTTCCATCATGTGTTGGAGATTTGATCAGCTTGCAATCCCAATGAAGAGCAAACCGTTTTTGACTGATATCTCGGAGCTCGCTTAGTATAAAATCTGTTGCAGTAGACTTTCTGGTGTTAGTTTCTCTCCTTCTAATTATATTAACTGAGAGATAAAGGTGATCCAGATTTTTGCCAGCTGATTTTTGAAACACACCCGTTAGTTCTGTTAAAGCTATGTTAGGCAATCCATATTTATCCGCAATTAAGTAGGCTCCACTTGAAGTTTCTTTACTTCTTGCCGAATTTACGGCGTTGGATGATGTACCTGTGCCTTTCCCTAAAATCAAATTCTGGTTCTTAAATGCGGTTTCACATTCTGATTCGCTTGAAGTTGTGGTTGCTGTGGCAAATGTTAATGATTCACTATTAGTAGACCACTTGGCTTCCAAAACCTGTTGACCCTTTAAGGATCTTTCCCTTTTCGCTGAAAACTTCTTATCTTTACTGCCCAATGTGGCAGTTCTATTATTGCCTCTGACATCTTCCAAAGAAACCAGTCTTTCTAATGTCTTTTGTCATATTTTTCCTGTTGCTACCACTTTGTAAGTTGCAGTTCGTAACTTGGTTTAACAGCCCAAATTGTCGTTTGAAATGTCGTTTCCATCTTAGAGAGAAGCTATTATTTTTTTGTTTCTTCTGTTTTTTTTCTACTTCGATTCTTTTTTCTCAGTTTATGCTCATCAACATCATGCAATATCATTTTTTCGATAGCTTGGTTGGTTTTTGTTGGTATGTCTTTTATATTTTGCACAACCAGCTGAATGGATTTCATGATGGAAGATTGCATTTTTGTTTTTGTGTGAAAGTGTTTGTGATAACCATGAAATTGAAGAAGAACTTGTTCACAAGTAAGAGGGTAAGCACAAACGAATTTGTGTTCATCCACACAAGTGATTTGTGGAGGAGTTCGCTCGAGTAACCAAAGAATAGTTGTAGACTTAACATTCATAATCTATATACTACAGCACCAAACGCTATGATTAGTATCAAATCCACATTCCACACTATTTGCAGCAATATCTATATATCTGAAATAAAACTTGTAAAATTAAACTTGACTTAGCCCAGAGATGAAACCTGTCAGGATTTTCTCGACCCGACCGGTAAAATTCAAAATCTAAAGCGGTCGACCGAGTGGTTGACTGGTCACTGACTGGCCCTGTCGGCCGTTTTTTAACTGAAGGTTTAAGTTCGGTGTTAAACAAACCTAATGACAAACTGTAATTTGCACTAACTTTGTCACTAGATGTATGGAACACCTAAAATTTTATCTAATAAAAACAGTATTTGAATGAAAGTAAATTTCACCTGTTGATTTAAATACCAAGCTGGCATTGTTTGGTTTTATTTGATTTGACTTTGACATTTGCTTAACATCTTACTTGCTGTACACAAATTCCGCTTGAATAATTAGCATAAATCTTGGGTAGTAGAACCAGTATATCAAGAAGAGGCCCGTAGTTTCCTACCACTTTACAGTCATTATTTTCTTAAACCACTTACAATCCTGCCAAAAAAGAGAACGTTAACTACGCTGATAAGTATGCAACTTTCGCTGTTGAAAAACAGGCAACAAACTTTTGTTTTCAGAAGATGTGATTTGTTAGTACCGTTTTTCATTAAACTATTTTATTGAGCAAGTACATGTCGGTATGTATATTTCGGTTGGTGTTTAGGTGTATTTTAGTAGCAAAAAAGGGGAATTTTACTGGTGTTTTGACCGGCTTGACTGGTCGATCGAAGAACTGAAGAATCGCGACCCGACTGGTGACCCAACCGGTTTCCATCTCTGACTTGGCTCCTGTTTTTTTTTGGAAAATTTTGGTCATGGTCCAGATTAAATTCGTAGCAACCAGAAGAATTATAGCCATTTCGGTCAATAGACTCTTCGCGCACGCGTGGGAATTTTGCAAAAGCGTGGGAATTCGGAGACGGAAGTCAATTAGTTTTCAAGAAAATAGTGCAAGTACCGGTAATGCAGAATCTGGTTAGATTAGCCAAAAAAATAGATGTGAAGTGAAATTGTAACATTCGAATTCTTGTTTATGGAGTAGGTTTTTGGCAGCAAGACATTTAGTTATGTCATAGTCCGTGTAATATACAGACCATGGTTATATCATAAACGAAAAAGCCTATTAAGCGCAGTTCCTTTAGCATCAGAATATGGAGAGATGAAACAAAAACTAGTAGTACACTACTATGAAGCAAAAACTAATACTGGTAGTACAGTACTGCCAGTATTAGAAACAAATTGCTTGCATGATTCAGTGCCTTACTAACTGCAGGATTGCATTGCTATTTGGTTAAACAGTAACCTAGTCAGATTGCTAAGTTCATTGCACTCTAGAGTGAAATTGGCTAATACCAGCTGACTTGTACTAGTCTGTTTTTAGTCTACCACATTAAATTTTTCTAAGGCAGTTGAATTAGAAAAATTTAATGTGGTAGGCAGGTAGGTTGTGGTAGTGTGTAGGTGTAACTATCAGCTGATTAGCATGAACTGTACCATTTGTGGTGTTATAGCTTTACAAAGTCAGTATTTAATGTTGAACTTTTCCTGATATTGCGATAGGTTAAACCAATTGCACTTAGTAGAAAAATTAATTTATTTTTAGATTAGTGATATGCAAGTAAAAAGGAGAATGCATTCACTCCAGTACATTTTTGTGAAGTAACCACATTAGACTGCAGTTTGATCAACCAACATAAATTTGTGATTGTTGTAGTTTGATCAACCAATATAAATTTGTGATTGTTGTAGCCTACTGATGCTGCTGGTATTTTGCGTTTTAAAAGTCCTGGGAAATTGCCTGTAGACAAAGAAGTCTTGATTGTTTTGTATAATTGTTTTTTTGTTTCAGCCATTGTGTTATAATATTGCTTAGTGTAGCATATAGAACTAGCAAATGAATCATATATATATTATGTACCGGTGCACTTGTCTACTACTTCGTCAAAAGGATATTGTGAACTTCTGTGACTGATTGCACATGACAATAATTGCAAAGAGCTTGTATATGTGAGGCAAATATTAATTATGTGAGGAGCATTTTTCTCGTTGGCAACCAATTTCTCTTTAATCCTGACACAACCTTGAAAATGGGTTATAAAAAAAATGGTTCTTACCGAAAAATTATGTAAACAGGACTTCAAGGAGCAACTTCGCCGTGCCCTGATACAAGAGACAATTTTTACTGAAAATAGGGATAAAAAATTTTTTTTTGAACAGAAGAACAAGTCCTATAAGTTTCACAACTCAACCAAGGTGTTTATGAACTTAACTTTGAGGTATGATGACTCAATGCTAGACTAATTTGTTTGCTGGAGTTACTCTTAGCATAATTTTACCAACGACTATTTGTTGGGTAATTGGGTATATACCCGAATGGACACTTTAATCATGTTTACTGTGATTTTTCTCTGTAATCTGCCATGCTTTATGTGATATTTTATCTGATTTTTTTTGAACTTGTAATTGATTGCTGTTCGCAGTTGTGACAAATGTTGAAATGTTTAGTTTGATATTATAATGTGTCATCTAGTCGAAGCACTGTGATGTAAGAATGGTTATGCATCAGTGGACTTAGATAATAATCACCATTTGCTGCAGCCTACAGCAGAAAATAAAATATCAATTACACAAAGTTAATAAATAGGCCACCCGGAAACACATATTTTATTATTATCAAACAGCTGCTGACAGCAGCATGCACTACAGTGATCAAAAGATGTCTAACTGTTACCTCACAATTTGCTTTAGCAGGGCATATTAGTCAGTGAAAAACACGTGACTATTAGTGCTATACATCTACAGACTACCAATGCTAATCTGATTATAAATAAAATGACTGCCTGAAAATTACTAGCGTCTTCAAACATCAAAAAATTGTGTCAGCAATTCCGTGTGTAATAAAAAGTGCAATACATTTTCAAAGTGCACAGTAAAGAGAGAAAACTCTCAGATTAATAAAATGACGACAAATAGCAAGTACAACAATGCGCAATCACCGATACTAATTTGGCTGCTATGCCTTGCACTCTGTTCTGTACATCTTATCAAGGGATTCTTCATGTAGCTCCAGTCTCTTGCGTTCGTTTTCAGCAAAACAAATATAGTATTCTTAAAATGACAAATTTAAAATTATTGTGACTAAGGAACTGCACTAGCAACGTAGGCAAGCCCCAAGTTAAAAAACAAAATAATTCCTGCAGTGCTCCTATGAAAATAGAATGTTGATTGCAGGCGGTGTTTGTTTCTTCAGCGTCAGGAAATACCATCATCAAGATAAAAAACTGAAAAGCAGGAGGTGATAAACAAGATGCAAACTTGAAAAAACTTATGAAATGGAACCAGATTTGATAGAGTTTGCTTCTACAAGGACTTTGCTTCTGCAAGCATTTCCACTATCGGTTGAATAAACTATCAGTTGAGATGGTTTTAAAATCTTTTTCGAGAAAATGATGAGAACAAATAGACTAGCACATAGCCAGAATTGGTAGAATTCAGCTTTGTCTGGAAATAGGTCCACTGATCAAGTACCGCATTTCTTTGGAAATTGGGAAGGAGCTCTGGCATGACTTCATCAAAGTTCGGAACAGGTTCATACTGGCACTGCTTCCAGCATTGCATCCAAGAAAATAACATGTATTTACCAAATTGGGTAAAATGAATTTATTCAGCTTCTTTGCTCTTTCTGTCTGTCGAGTAAACAATTATCACTTTATGAGTTTTTTGATGAAGTACCGGTACCAACGAAAGAGCTGAAAAACTAAAAATACGAGAGGTTGTGTTGCAAACATTTTCTGACATGAACCAGCATCAGATTGATAAAATAAATAATTAACTGAGGATATTTTCAAATTGTAATAAGCTGATAATTCAACAGTAATTGAGGGAAACTGCAAAGAGAGCTTGCGCTCTTCGAGTCAACAGCCACCTTAGTACGCAAAGCTTTATTTTGTATCATTTGCATTTCATACAAATGGGTAGAGTATGCAAAGCTCCATAGCACAACGCCATACAAAATATGCAGGCAAATAAACGCACAATACAAAGCGAGTAAAGCGGAGGTTGGTAAGCAGTGATTTAATTTTGTTAGAATACCAGCATTGCGAGATAACTTTATTTCCTTTTTTGAGATGTGAGGCAAGAAACTTGATTGTTTGTCAACTCAATTCCCAGGTATTTTAAAGAATTACAACAGTTTATTCGAGAATTGATGAAGATATGCATGTACGGTGATCCCTTAATTTTGGGTTCCCAAAAATACATTCTGATTTTGTTGCGTTAACCGTCAATTTGTTTGCATGCATCCAGGTTTTTAGATTACTTAATTCAGAGTTTTCCAGTTCTTGGAGATCATGGGGATTTTTTGATTTTTGAATGAACAAGCTTTCTGGTAACAAATCTTTTGCTCCTAACCTAATTGCACAGTTTGGCCTGCTGCAATATTTCTCTGAATTAACCTGCTACTTTTACATTTGAAATGATTTTTTAACCGATTTGATTTATTGGTAAATTTTCTCGGATTAAAAAACTATCGTCATCGACATTCCTATAACCTACTGTTAATTTCGTAATACTGACTCACTTCATACGCTGATGCAAAGAAAGCTGCCACAGCATTGCCATAATGCCATAGCCCCTACTTTTTGTGTAATTTGATCGCGTTTTGAACTTTGTCGTCAAAGCAAACTCGCTTATGATTAACTAGCCTACTTTGATATGTCGTAATCGTCTAAGTAACTTGATGAAAATTGTCAATTGCGATAAAAATTGAGAAAAGTGGCGACAATGTAAGAAGTCGCACCGAACTCGGTCCTACTGAACACCGCAAAGGACGACAAAGGACCTCAAATTGATGTACTTAACACCGCAAAGAACAACAAAGGACCTTACATTGATCTACTGAACACCGCAAAGAACAACAAAGGACTTGGAATCATACACTGTAAAATATTGTTGTGAATTTACATAACAATTTTTGAAAAATTGTATGTAAATTGAAATTGCAAATAATTACAATTAAATAACATAGTATATTTGCATTTTCAAATCACAATTTGTAAATAATAATGCAACAAATGTTTGTTTTATAAATTAACAGATTATTCATAGTTTTTTTACAAAAAAAATTTGTAATTGCATATTTGTGTATGCAATTTTACATAAAGTTATGTATTGTAGTTATGCATAAAATATTTCAAATCAATTTTTTCGATGTTAAATTACAAATTTTATGTGATATTTTGTCGTGGTTCATTTTTTTTGCAAAATTACATTTTTTTTGTAAATTAGCATTCCGAACTATGTGTTTTAATACCCTTGTGTCTGTAATTTCACAGAAAATATTATGATGCCCTGTGACGTTAAATTTCAAATTAATCTATATTGTAACGTTAAATTTCAAATCGTTGGTTGTAGTGTCCTGCTGATGCTTTTGGAAAATTTGAGATCTGTGTCAACTAGCCAGCTAGCCTAAGCATTAATAATAAGTAGAAAAAAAAATATGCATATATGCATTGAATGCATTAAGCACCTAAGAGATATGAGTAGACTCAGCTCAGAGTAGACAGGTATAAGAGTAGGTAAATAGGCTTGGGTAGATAAAAAAGTTATACCAGACAAAATAACTATGAGCTTGCAAGGCTAATCCATTCTTTTGTTTGTTTTTTTGTGTGAAAAATGTGACTATTAACTGATTAACAGCAAGTTAGGTCGCCAGCCCTTGATGCATGTGGGTATGCTAGTCTACCAGTAGTCTAGTGAATTGAACAGCTGCAGCCAGAAAGATGAGGTCATGGAGAATATGATGTAGGCCTATAACAGTATAAGCTGTAAGGAAGTAACGTCTAGTATCAGCCCCCACGTTCGATTGGGTTAGGTTTGGTTAGGGTTCGGTTCAGTTACAATCCTAACCCCCAAATCAAACCTAATCCTAACCAAACCTAACCCTAACCAAACCTGGGGGCTGATACTAGACGTTACCCGTGTAAGGTACAGTTAGGTAGCGATACTTCACAGTTTTACAATACCAGTATGGCTGTTCACTACCGGTAATTCAGTTCGTTTTTCTGTATGCAGTTTGATTTTTTTAAACAATTGCACCTTACGACAGCGACATGGCCTAGCGGTACCGCGCGCAGGCAACAGATCCTACGTGACGGGTTCGACTCACGGCTGGAGCCGATCGCATTTGACATATGTAACGGGTGGCTGCTGACTCGAAGAGCGCAAGCTCACTTCGCAGTCTCCCTCAATTACTGTCGAATTTTCCGTTCAATATAATTTGAAAATAACCTCAGTTATTTATTTATTTTTATTTACGCTGTACCGTACAGCATTGTACCAGTACAGAGTACCAGTACGACTCGGGACTAGACTATAGCTTAAATGCATCAGTGCGGGTTTGTAGGGTGTTTGCAAAATATTTTGCAGCATTTGCTCTGAACAATTTGCTGTTCCCATCAATGGAGACTTGTTATTTTCTCACATGCGCTCACATAGACATACAAAAAATGCAAACTTTGTTTATTTGAAAATTGCCAAGCCACTTACACAAATTTTAATGCCTTCCAAAGTCACTGTAGACGCAATCATGGAAAAAGACTGCAACATCTTGATGTGAGACATTCCAATCCAGTAACTGCTAGGGGACCTACTCAAACTCAACTATCGGTACCGGTATGTCTTCAGCGCAGTGTTTCGTTATGCGGCAAGCTGTGCAGTAGTGTAAGTGAAAATATAAAGCATTTAAAAACACACATTCGTGAAGGGTCATTTATAGTTTGTACATTCTTTAACTGCTCTGCATCATACAACATATTATCATCTTTTTGGTGGCATGTTACTAGACACCATGGTGCATCAGCTTGTAACATTACAAGTTTGGTTCAAAATCATCAATTACCGGTTTGTGAAAATCAAGAGACAGCGCATGAAGAGGAGTTAAATTGCTACCTAGTTATGAACAGTGGTAATGATAATGTTGTACTGGATGCTCCAGCAGTCCTAGCTGAATCTACTGTAGGATGTATTGATTCCACAAAAATAAAACTTTGCAATGTTTAGCGCTCTTTTTGCTTAAACTTGAGAGCCATTGTTTTGTTCCAAAACGCACGTTGCAATGCATTGTTGATGAGATATCTTGTTTGGATAAAATAAGAAGTGATAAAATATGTTGAGCACTTCTTTGCCTACTATCTTATCTAAGCAGAATGTACCAGATGATGTTTTAAATGATGTTATGAGAACTGCAGATGCTTGTTAATGGAGCAGTGTTGGTGACAAACTAAGAACAGTTCATACTAGAACTGTGTTTTTCAAAAATAATTTTGACTTTATCTCTCCTATTAGTTTAAATTTGGGAGTTCGTCAAGGAGCAGCATGTTTGTAACATTATGTTCCATTGAATAAATTTATTGAGTTGTTTGTGAAAAAACAAAACATGAATTTGTTTATGGCCATTGTGTAACCCTCTTTGGCCAATATTCTATGTACGTGCTCATGTGCTCAAGAATAGGGTGTTTCGAAAAAAACTTTTTTTGGATTTTCTCTAGTCTGAGGTGCTTAAAGGGTGCATTTTGGCCTAAAACCACATCAAAAATTTTTCAAAAAGTTTTATTAACTTTTGGGGGTCTTTAAAGCCCCCCTAAATTTTGACGCCCCTGCAAATTCATGACATCGCTGTAACTCCTTAACCAGTTGAGCTAGAAAGCTCATTCAAAGATTAAAAGATGCGGAATATGTAGTTTCCTATCTAAGTTCAATGCATTTTGTGAAGTTATTGAGATAAATGAGAAAAACCGTTTTTGTCTAAAAATTTCACACCACCCTGTAATTTATTGCATTTACTGCTTCACAAAAAAAAAAAAACTCAACTGAAATTTGAACAAGAAGATTTCAATAGTAGCTGAGGCTTTGGCAATAACAGGCTCAATAGTGGGCAATCGAACGTAAGTTTGTTCCTTTTGTATTTGTTTGGTGTCTCTCCTTACATTCTTTTTCACTCTTATCAACTTCTCATAGATTTCGTTTTTTATTTTGATGACCACGTGTTGTTTATCCTTGGCAGGAAGGTTTTCTCTTCTCCAAAGATTAATGAGTTCTTTCGCCACCATTGCAGAGCTCTCCTTCACATTTCTTTTGGACACCTTTATTTCATGAAAAAACTTTGAAATGTCATGCCATATGTCGGCAAACATGCAGAAGGGAATTCCCCTTGCGTTTGTACAATTTCAAAGGACAGAAAAATCGAGTATGTCAAGTTACTCATAGTGTCAAATTTTTACATTACAAGTTGTGCTGGTATATCAATATTATTTAACTCTCATATACTGCAATTATATCTGTGAAAACAAAATGCCAAATGAGCTTAATAAACCAAACGAAATAGAAAAATTAATGTTAAAAACTGAAACTTTCCATACTTTTCATATGCAGTAGCCTACATTTTATACCCTAAAACAGTTTTTCTCATTTATCTCTATAATTTCACAAAATATGGTTACAAAATGAATTGAACTTAGATAGGAAACTACATACTTTGCATCTTTTAATCTGTGAATGAGCTTTCTAGCTCAACTGGTTAAGGAGTTACAGCGATTTCATAAATTTGCAGGGGCGTCAAAATTTGGGGGGGCTTGAGAGACCCCCAAAAGTTAATAAAACTTTTTGAAAATTTTTTTGATGTGGTTTTAGGCCAAAATGCACCCTTTAAGCACCTGAGACTAGAAAAAATCCTAAAAAAGTTTTTTTGAAACACCCTACTGAAGAAACATTGGCCCATCGACATATTGTGATTTTATGGTTTTGTAATAATTATTATACTCCCAAATAGACCTGCCTAGTTTATTCAGTTGATGATTGTAAATGTGCAGGCTACTCTATGTTCCCTCAGGCAACTGAAATACGGTATTCTGTTCTGCACTCTGCAGCGTTTTGTTAGCGGTATATAACGTGCGTTTATGCGAAATGCATTTCGTACTGGTAGCTATGTATTTGTTCAAAGCTCGGATGTGTCAATCTACTATCATTAATTAATATTTCCTAATAATCACAATAATGTGACACTACTCGCATCTGTTGTGATATCGATGTGACTTTGCAAAAATACTTAATTTGCCTAATTGCAATGCTTTGGATTTGCAATACTTTCCAATTAGGCAAATTAAGTATTTTTTGCTAAGTTTGCGATTAGTCAAATAAAGTGTTTTTGCATTGCAATTAGGCAAATAAAGTATTTTTGCAAAGTCACATTGATATCACTACACATCGACGCAAGTTAGATACTGGCACAGTACCAGTCTACCAAGGGTGGGTCTATTGTTTGGTTTGACAAAAATTGCAGCTTAGGCTGTTTCTTCTGTTCTTCATACGTTTTTAAAGTTTGAAGAGAATCAAAGGTTTGGTATTTATACTGTGAGGCACACACTGGGTTGCCGCAAATTAACACCGAGTCAGTCTCTTCAAAATGTACTTCCACAAACATACTAGAAGGGAAATCATCCTCTTCATCATCATCGCTATTGTCTTGTTCATTCACATTACCAGAACTCTCATCCACTTTGCGACATAAGTTAACATTGGTTGTACTTGCTGTTTTGTATTGAAAAGTTGCGAAGGCCTTGACGAAATTTGCACCATTGTCTGTCGTAGGTTTAATCACTTTATCATTTATGTTATATTCTGAGTGTATGTCGTCGGTTGCGCAAGCAAGTACATCGAAGGTGTGGGAGCCTTTTAACCGCCTGCAAGCCAGTGCAGCCGACTCTCGCTCAAAATCGGAATTAATCCAATCGACAGTTAAACCCAAAAAGTTTTTATTTCTAACTGTCCAGCAATCTGTCGTGGTAGCAACAAAATGTACTCTGTGTAAAACTTCGGTTAAGTTTTGTGTTATTTTTTGAGTCAACTCACCCATCTTCCTTTTCAAAGTTGGTCTCAACATCACATGTAGATCCGGTGTCAAGGTGGTAACCAGGTTGTTAAACGTCGAGAGTTTCACCAAACTCAAAGTGAGCAATCCCTGAGCAATCAAATTTAATGTGAGCCCATCGAGCTTGTTATGACTAACTTTTGTAGCTGAATTAGTTAGTTTGGTTTTTTTGTACTTGGGCTCATCTCTGAAGCTTTCTGCAACACCTCTTTGTTTTTGTACAGCTGAAGTGAGCTCCCTGTAGGGGAAGTGTGGGACCTATCGGACAAATTTTACTTAATTTTATTTTTTGTCAACTGGTTAGACAATCTTAAATGCTTTTTAGTTTAAGTTGGACTTTGGTTTGTGGTTAACTTATTCCGCACTCAAACGGAAAGATTCAAAATGCTATGGGTAATTTTATTTGCGATTGAAAAGTGTCACTCAAACGTCCGAACGATCCCCACCCATGGTGACCTTTCGTCCATAGAGTCGGAACCTTTCTGACAGCTGCAAATGTGACCTAAAGTAAGAGAAAACGTTTCATGAAGATCGTTTCTACAATTAAATAACGAACAAATAAGTATTAACGCAAAACAACTACCCATAATAAGCGATAATTACGGCAACATAACCTACACACTGTAGTTAACAAGATCGGCTTTGAACGTAAAAATCCCGATCAGCCGCTTCGTCATTGCGACTGAAACGGGTTGTGGGAAGGTTTTTACAATATCATTCAACACCTTTCAGACAGCGTCTGAGTAATTGAATATGTCCGATAGGTCCCGTCCGAAAGGTCCCCTGGTAGCCACTTTGAACTTTCTTCCCAAAATATTCTGGTATGGAAATGTCACCTAGATGTATTCTCGCTACCTTCAGTAAGCATGAGACTCACTTGGCTACCAGAGCAAACGAGATCTTAACACTGCGTGCATGCTTCCTAAAATCTCAAAATTACCCTGCCTAATTTATTTTACTTTGAACCAAGAAAAACAGTTTTTTGTTGTAGCCACCACGCTTCTTGCCCCATCCTTACACAAACATGTGATTTTACCACTAGTGAAACTTCACTTCTTTCACTAAAATGAAACCGCAGATTGATCACGTGATCACGGAAATATGCTGCTGTCCGATAGGTCCAATCGTCCGATAGATCCCACATTTCCCCTACTTCTTCAGCTTTGAAAGATGCTTTGCCTGAAAACAAAACAGACATTATGATCGACAGCACTGGTATTGTATGGATACTTACAATTTCAGCTACTGACCAGTGACCAACACACATATATGCAACTTTATAGGCCTTTATTTGTTCATACACACCTTCATGATTTTATTTTCAAAATAATTTTAAAGCTAACAAATTTTTCCACTTTAAACCCCTTTTAATGTAATGGTATGCATGAGCAATGATGGGCGCGATAAGCTTTTTTGAGCGCAAGCAATAATGATAATTGATAATTTTAAAAATGGGATACCGTTAATCGATAAATCTTAGTTTCTTAAAGCGATGTCGTTAATCGATAAATTATCGCTGATAAATTTTTCCGATAGATATTGCAATAAATTTTCAATTTGTTTTGGCAAAGTGCATTTTTTAAAAATCTGTGCGAAAAGTTTTTCTACTTGCCTAAGTGAAGAAAGGAGAGAAATCCACCCCCACCCTCTTCCCGGAGGCATTAAGTAAAATGAAGAGAGACTGTCAAGCTAAAGATTCGTGCCTTGAAGTTCTACAGTTAAGCAAGAGTTCAAAATGCGGAATAAGACTTGTAATTAGTGGCACATTGCCGTGTCTATTTGCGCCCCTTCGTTTCTACAAACGTAAACTTTTTGGATGTCGACTTAATGTCTTTGCTTTGACTACATGCATTTTGGCAATGACCAACGCTATGATCACAAATTCGCGCTATGAAACACAATTCTTCGCTTATGATGCGGTTAAAAATTTTTTTTTGCTTGAGATGGCGCAATCGCCGCAGCATCCAAGCGCTTTTTGCGCTATTACTCAGTTAAAACATCCTCAAATAAATGCTATCGCATCATGTACAAAATATATTGACAGGAATGTTTATTCAATAATGCCAAACAACCAACTTTGAACATTGTGTGTATGTGAAATCATTTATCGCGATAAATTATCAGCGATAACAAAAAATTCTACCAAAGCGATAATGGCAATCGATAAATCAAAATTCTTTTTAGCGATACCGATAATCGACGATAAATTACCGCGATAAATGCCTATCACTGTGTATGAGATTAATTTTTTTTAATTTCGAGACAAGTAGAAGCATGTGCATAGATAAACATCAGAATCCCTGATCAAGGCAGATCTTTGACACAGAAAACTGGCAAAATATCAAAAAAAAAAAATAGGAACATTAAGATGTGTTTTGAACTTACCTTTGTAAAATTTCATACGGGTATAATGCAATTACGGAAAATGGTTGCTGGGAGAAACAAAAGGGCTCAATGACCAAGGTCAGAGCATATACATTTATTTAAAAAGGAGGCAGGCATATCGTGTTTTTACTTCGTGTTTTTAAATAAAAATATACAGGTATAATAAAAAATTTATCTGACATAAAAAGTTTCACGTAGATTAGGCCCAACTAATGCAGCATGTTTGTTGCAACACAGTTTTAACTTTCAACCACAGTTTTTAAATAAGAGTCAGCTAACCTTCATGTGCTTCTGCAAATTGCATGGTGAGTTGATACACGCACATATTTCACTGGTTTTAGGTGCACACACTTTGCAGAGAATTTTCAAGGAATTTTGCTTTTGAGATTTAAGTTCGAAGTAATCATCAAGATATGGCCTAGAATTTAATGGATTGTGAGCACTTGTACTTGCACTGCTCAAAGTGTCATCTATGACTATTGTAGCCATTTCAACAGATGGTGATAACAATAGAATATACCAACAAACCGCAAGTGTATATGTCCTATACAAGATCTGCAAAACAAAGATCGACAACGTGCTAAAGTTTGTTACTTACCTACTTACTTTTTAATACGCTAATATGTTACTTCGGATACTGAAAATTGTCTCCACCATAAGAATATCAGGGTTGTACTAAATACATCTGTGGCAAAATTGATCCATTTTCAGTTTCCTTTCGATTGTTAAACAAAAGCACTGATCGCCTTCAACTTCAACATTTATTCGCATATATGCACAGCACACAGGAGAAAGTGAAAGAGCTTATGTTCGTCAAGCAATAAAATGCAATTAAACGTAATCACATAAAGTAGTCAAGCTAGTTTGGTAAAAACAAGAAATAATCAGGAAACAAGTAAAACACACACATAAAACAAAACCTTAGTCTTATTACTTATTAGTTTACAGCTCGCTAGTAAAATGCTTTCAGAAAATGATGCGGCAATAAAAGTAAATTGCAGGTTTTACTCACGTAATGTGCAGAATCAGGAGCACATATTACACGGCCGCGTATATTTGGTTTGTACATATAACTAATATACCGAAGTACCAACCATTAATTATAGTTAACTAGTTACGAATATTTCAAAAGCAGATGACTCTTCACAGCTTTTTAAAATTTGTTGTAAGAATATTCCTTCCATTCAAAAGTAAGGCCGTTCCAAATTTTAGTTCCCATAAAAAGTAAGATTTCTTTGCACTGTTTGAGTTTACGTGGGGCACAAAATAATTCTTTCGGGTTGTGCTTTTAGTTGTGTGAGGATGTATGTTCTTGGTAACATTAAAATAGGGAGAAAACAATTCTGGTAGCTTATTATGGTGATACAAGTGCATAAACTTTGCTATTTCAAGGAAATAAACTTCTTCAATTTTAAGAATTGTTAGGTTAGTGTAAATTTTATTATTAGGTACATGCTCATTTCTTCGAACTCCGGACATAGTCTGAATACTTTTGTTTAGCAGATCTTGTAACGATTGTGTATTAGTTTTATTTACACTTTCCCAAGCCAGCGTATGTTAAATAACTTTGTACAAGACCATAATACAAAACAATAACAGCATCCTGGCTAATGAGTCGCCGCATTTTATAAAAGATTCCGCTGATATGAGAAAGTTTATTGCAGATGTATTTGATGTGGGCGTCCCATTTTAAATTTTCATCGACAAAAATTCCAAGGTATTTAGTTTGCTGGCTTTTGGTCCAAGAATAATCAGAGAATTTCACTTCAAAATCAGTAGGCCAACCTAATTTCTTGTTCATGGGCGGTACAATCATAAGAGTTGTTTTAGATAGATTTAGAGTCAGTTTGTTGTTCCATAAACACTACCGCTAACATTTTCAAAAGCGACAAGCAAAAACAGTAGCCTTTAAGCAAATGATGATCTTCTAGCCTACTTCAGAATGACTTCAAATCACAATAGATTTACCGTCTGTATCACGCTGTTTCAGTTATTTTGCTATTTCAGCACGTTGCTCTCATGAAATTTTGTTGCCTTTACACAATCACACAAAATAACTCAATTACTCATACCCTATTGTCGGAACTTTTTCAAAACTACCGGAAATTCTAAAGCTCGGTTCACACAGACGACGTTAGCGGAAAACCGTAAGCGTTAGCGGAAAGCGGCAAGATTCAGGACAAACAGAAAGCTCAAGGCCTTTGCTGAACGTGTAAGCGGTAATTTTCTGCGTCCGAAGCCTCAAGCGGCAGAGTTGAAATAATTCAACTTTTCCGCTGGAGGCTTTGCAAACTAGCTTAGTGATAAATGAACAGCCGGTGGATTGGGTAAGTAGGCTACGTGTGAGGAATAATTTTATTATGCTAGGCTATTATATCAGTTGTGAGGGGTGTAGGACGACTTTGTAGGATTGGACAACAAATTATCCAACAAGGCTGTTGATAGAGTGATGAAAGTGATGATGGAGGCTGCCTAGCTGGAATTGTATAATATAGGCTAACGAGATGATGTCGCGAGAAACTCCTGTTCATGTTTTAAAACCTATCCTAAATAAAGTGAACTTTTTATCTGCGCACTTAGACAAACTGCTGATTAATGTCCCTAGCAGTTCTGATTCTGTTGAAAAGAAAGCAATTGTTCATAGCATTGAAGAGCAGTGGGTCAAGAGGGGACAGTTTGATTCTAGAGTTTCTGAGTACATAAAATCTGCAGAACCTACGAAAAATATTGTGAGTGTAGTTTCCGGCTCTCGTACCCTCAGATCTCAACTTCAAAGCTCGAAATTGAGCACTCACTCAGCTCCGGCTTCGCGTCCCAAACGCAGTAGTTGCTTATCTTCAGTTTCAAGCTCTAGTAGCATAGTCAGAGCCAAGTCTGTTGCCAAGGAAGAAAGCGCGCGGATGAAGTTGGAACACCTCAAAGTGAGACAAGAATTGGAGCGCAAAGCCAAAGAAAGTTTGCGTAAACTTGAGGAAGAACGTGAAGAAATCAAGCAGAGGCTAGAAATGCTGCAAGCAAGTCAAGAATTAGAACAAGCATCTCTTGAACGACAAGTGATTGAAGAAGAGTTAGAGCATGGGGGATATCTTCCCATTGATGTAAATTTTGAGGGAGATGTTGAACACTCGGTATCCCAGACAGTTTTCCAAAATGGTCTAGCATCTCGAGAAGCCGAAGGAACTTTTGCAAAGGAAATGGCTCAAACAGATGAGACGATCCCTCCGACAAACCAACAAGCAACAGCATGTCCACAACCGGAATTGCAGGTGAAGCCGAGTTCGGCACTTCCAGAAGTGAAAAAAGGTTCGGGAAACCCAAAGTTATCACCAGTAACAGGTCGATCTGGCATAAAGTCGCAGCAAGAAGTAGTGCAAAAGGTGACCATACGAATGCCGAAAGAAAGCAGTTGTAATCAAGCAAGTGAGCGGTCACGAATAGAGTTACTTCGCAACCGCGCCGAAACAGAGCAAGGCGAATCAACCCATTCGAAGTTAATTTAGCAAGCGGAACACTCCAGTTGGTTTAAATGTTTCAGGCAGTTCCGTTACACATAACACAGTCTCAGGATCAATGAACCAGTGTGCAATGCCAACTAAATGGACTCCAATGTCTATAATGGATTTTCCAAAGATAGAGATTTTAAAGTTTAGTGGCAACCTTTTGGACTTTGTCAGGTTTATGAAGACTTTTGAATTGAATGTTGAGAGCCTTATTCAAGATTCAAGTCGATGTTTGCTTCTGCTTATTCAACATTGCGACGGAGAAGCGAAGAAGTTAATCGAGTTTTGCTCGCTGCTAGATCCAGATGAAGGTTACCGCAAAGCTAGAGACATTCTTAAAGAGAATTTCGGGCGGAAGAATGTAATAGCGAGGGCACATATGGAAAGGCTGCATAGTGAAGTGAATATCAAGAACGATGATGAACGGGGTTTGGTGAAGTTGGCGCATGATTTGGAAGAATGTGAGTTAATATTTAAGGAGCTTAACTTGCACTCGGATATCAACAACTTCGAAAGCATCGCAACGATTGTCAGACGCTTGCCTCATGCATCTCAAACTCGCTGGGTAAAGGTAGCTTCCAAGATCGAAAAAATTGGTCAAGACCCGATGTTCAACGACTTGGTAAACTTTGTGAAGGGTGAAGCAGAAGTTTCTAGATCAGCCTATGCAAAGGTTTTAACTCAAAGACATAAGCGGGTTAATAAGTTTTCAACGAACATAACAAGCGTATCAGAAGAGACCCAAGGAAATGGTAACCCTCAATCAAAAAAATGTAGCTTGTGTTTAGGCGAACATATTTTATGGGATTGCTCAGGTTTTAAATCTAAGCCCGTTAGCGAAAGAGTGGCATTTATGAGACAGAATCATTTATGTGATAACTGTTGCAAAAAGGGCCATATTGGTAGATTTTGCAGAAAGGATGGAATGTGCACTGTCACCGGCTGCCGTTGGAAACACCACAGCCTGCTTCACCAAGCTAGGAATGGTAACAATGCACCTGCAACGTCGAAAAGCCCTGCAACAACCAGCAATGATGATCGGGCTGTCGAGTCATCTAACCAAGGCAACATCGGCATGACGAGGGCGATTCAGACGGATGAAGGCGCGAGCAAGGCTTTTCTCAATGTTGTTCCAGTGCATTTTCATATCAATTTTGTTCGAAAGTCCGATGAATTGTTGCAGAAGCAAGTTAAATGTTTTTGGAAACTGGACAACGTACCTGAAGGAATCTGCAGCGGAAATGGAATGTCCCGGAATGATCGCTACGCTTTGCAACTACTGGAGAACTCCAAGAAATTCGTAGATGGGCATTATCAGTTGCCGTTATTGTGGCGTCATGGAGCACTTACTTTGAAATGTAACTATTCGCAGGCCAATTCCCGATTGCAAAATTTGAAAAGACGTTTTAAGAAAGATCCGAAGCTGCAAACCATGTACACTGAGGCCATTGAAGATTAGGTTTCAAAGGGATATGCACAGCAAGTGCAAAACGATGATATCGCTCCTAAATTGCTTGAAGATTGCTGGTATTTGCCTCACCATGCTGTATTTCATCCGAAGAAACCAAATAAAATCAGAATCGTCTTTGACTGTGCTGCTCGAAGTAACGGAACAAGCCTTAACGAACAGTTGCTTACTGGACCGGATATTCTGGGTAGCTTAATAGGTGTCCTTTCTCGGTTCAGAAAAGATAAAGTAGCCCTGGTAGCTGACGTTGAAGCTATGTGCCATCAAGTGTTAGTCGATCCCAAGGACGAACCGTACCTGAGATTTTTGTGGTGGCCAGGCGGCGACACCTCTCTTCCTCCCGCTCACTACGATATGAAAGTTCATGTTTTTGGAGCAACATTGTCTCCAGCGTGCGCTTTGTATGCGCTGAAGGAAACTGCTCGAGATCACGCCTCATCATACTCAGAAGAGGCAGTGCAAACAGTTATGGCAAACTTCTATATGGATGATTGCTTGAAGTCTGTCCCGTCACGTGACAAGGCTATTCTTTTATGTCAACAATTAGCCAATCTCCTCAAACAAGGCGGTTTTCGTTTAACGAAATGGTTGAGTAACGACAAAGAAGTATTGGAGCACATACCTAGCGAAGAAAGAGCTAAGGTTGTTTTGGATCTTGCTGAAATTGGTGTGTCATGCGAACGAATTCTCGGTGTGCAGTGGGACTTCCAGGAGGACTACTTTCAGTTCAACATATCCTTAACAAATAAACCATGTACAAGGAGAGGAATACTTTCGATGATTAGCTCATTTTTTGATCCCTTAGGATTTGTTGCACCTGTAGTACTCAAGGCAAAACTTATTCTTCAAAACTTATGTCGAGCTGGTGTTGGGTGGGATGAAGTCCATACCCGATGATGTCGTCCAGCTGTGGAATTCGTGGGTGTCAGAATTGCCGCAGTTACGCAATCTTCATGTTGAAAGGTGTTTGTTCAAGGATCCTTCTTTTGGACTGGTGCAGCTTCATTTCTTTGCCGATGCGTCACAAGACGCTAATGGTGTTGTCGCCTATCTGAGGGTGTGTGATTGTCGTGGTAAAGAAAACTGCAGTTTTTTATAGGAAAGGCTAGACTGGCTCCAATTAAGACTGTATCGATACCTCGGCTTGAACTCACTGCTGTTACATTGGCTGTAAAATTGAGTCACGTAATACGAAACGTACTATTATACAGATTCTACAGCTGTTTTGTTTATGATTTCTAACAGTTCTAAACGTTTTCCTACCTTTGTTGCTAACCGTCTGGCTAACATTGATGAACTGTCTAAACCTAATCAGTGGAGATATGTGACTTCCGCTTTAAACTCTGCAGATGATGCTACTCGCGGTTTAACTGCATCAAATTTATCTTGTGATTCTCGATGGATAAGAGGCCCCGAATTTTTGTTTTTACCAGAGCAATGCTGGCCTGAACCACCATGTCAGCTGCCCACACTTCCTCCTGAGTTTTCGATTCTGCAAAGGGTGGTCTGCACAGTAAAGATCAATACTAACAATGTGTTTCTTACAGACCGATTTGCTCGTTTTTCATCATGGTACCGCCTAAAGCGGTTAGTAGCTTGGATCATTCGATTTCAAAAGCGTGTTTTGAAGAGACCCGTCCTAAGAGCTTCATTAACTGTCGATGATTTGGACGATGCCGAACGGGCTATCATTCAATGCGTACAATAGCAAGCTTTTGAAAAAAAAATTAAAGCGCTAAACTGTACTCCTAAATCTAGTGTGCCTAAATGTAGTCATTTGCGAAAGCTAAACCCTGTTTTGTTGAAAGGGATTCTACGTGTTGGCGGCAGAATCGATTTGGCACCTCTACCATTCGAATCGAGGCATCCTGTCATCTTGCCAAGTCAAAGTCACGTAACTAAGCTAATTATAGAAGACTATCACAGAAGGGTTGGCCATGTAGGTATGTCCCATACCTGGGCGTCACTAAGGCAACAATACTGGGTTTTAAGAGGAGCATCCAGTGTGAGAAAAGTGCTTGGACAATGCCTACAATGCAAACGCCGAAATGCTCCTGCTGGTGAACAAGTCATGGCGGAACTTCCCAAATCTAGATTGACACCAAATAGCCATCCGTTTTATTTTACAGGAGTCGACTATTTCGGCCCCTTTTTTGTCAAACAAGGAAGAAGCAATGTTAGACGTTGGGGGTGTATATTTTGCTGCTTAACGACAAGAGCAGTTCACATTAAAGTGGTCCATGCAATGTCGTCAGATTCGTTTACTCGTATTAACGCTCTCAGAAGATTCATTGGGCGCAGAGGAAAACCTTACAAAATGTTTAGCGACAATAGAACAAATTTTATCGGCGCCGAGAAAGAGCTGCAATTGGCTGTGAAAGTATTCAATTCTGCTGTTGTCGAGAAGCACTTAGTCCAAAAGAATATTCAATGGCACTTTAATTCACCAAGTGCAAGCCATTTTGGTGGAGTATGGGAACGCTTGATTCGGTTGTTTCGCTGTATATTGGGTTATTTGTGGACGCAACAGTCAGTAAATGATGACGCATTTTTAACGCTGATGATAGAAGTTGAATCCATTCTCAATTCACGTCCTATAACACCTGTAACCATGGATCCGGAAGCCAATATGCCATTGACTCCAAATCACTTGCTACTCTTGCGCGAAACTTCAAACATTACTCCTGGAATATTTGACAATGCTGACAATTACGCTTCCAAACGCTGGCGTCAAGTGCAATATCTCGCGCAACAGTTTTGGATTCGGTGGAGTCGAGAATATCTGCAGAATTTACAACCTCGTGTGAAATGGCAAAAAGAAAAGACCAATTATCAAATCAATGACATTGTTGTTGTGTATGACGAAAATGCCCCAAGAGGCAAATGGCCTTTGGGAAGAATCACAGAAGTGTATCCGGACCGTTTCAACAGAGTGCGCCAAGTTCTCGTTAAAACAAAGACCAGCACTCTTCGTCGGCCAATTTCAAAACTGTACAAGATTGATGATTCCGATTGTCAAAGAGATAATTAAGACCAATTCGAGATGATTGTTTGCCGTGTGATAATTTATATTTGTTTGTAAACTTGACTTTTGTTTTATTGCGTTATGGACACTGTGGGATTGCAAGCATACGGAGGTTGAATGTACAGAGTGGGTCTGTACGTTGTGGGGGGGTGTGTTACTGCAACTCCACAGTGAACAATCAAGTCGAGAATCGAAGCCCAGCCTTTCGCGTTGACTTGGTGCGAAAAGGAAGTACTAAGCTAGAGAATTGCAACCTCGTCTCTGTAGATCTGCATTTCCTGCTGCTGGCGATCAATTTTCTTGTTTGGTAACAAATTTGAGCTATTTGTGTGCACGCTGTTTAGAACGTAATTGCTGTATAGGACGTTGTAGGAATTGTATTTCTTGTATCACCGAATCAGATATCAGATTCAGGTAGACGCTGTGAAATTCGGACGTGTTTTAGCTAAACTGTGTGAGACGTAAATATTGGGCGTGATTGTAAGTTTAAGACTCCGCACTATAGATAGAAATCTACTGTTTGAACGATTAATTTACTTTGGTATACTGTCAAGAGAAGTGTTGAGTTTAATGAATTACGTTACAGTGTATGATAGCGACGAGTATGTGAAATTACTGTAGTTTGATATGGGAGAGCACAAGAGTGACGGCATAATTTGTAGATGTTATTTGGGGCAATTTAAGTTAGTTAGCCGGGGGGTTTCTACTGGGTTTCAATTAACGACTTGATAGAGAGAATACGTCACTCTTGCAGTGGTGCATTGTAGTAGGCTACATTCAATAAGACTTTACTGTTTAGAACACTGTTTAGATTACTGTTTCGAATGAATTGTAGACTAGTGTTGCTTGTAAGAAAATCTGCTGCAAAACAGTCGGTAAGTGTAAATTTGTTATCTGTGATTGTGACCGAATGCCGGCAATGATCGACTTGCAAAATGTACTTTCTCTTATTCTCTTAAGCCTGGTCTACACTGAGGCCGTGCCAGGCTGAGAAAAGTCAAGTCAAGCCAAGCGACGTGTCTGCACTGGAACTATAAAATGGTCAGACGCGGCGTGCTTTTTAAGTTGATGCAATCAAACGTCATCATAATGGTATGGAGTTGGCCGAGTGGTTGGTGCATTGCGCTGCGTTGAAGAACAAACATACACTGATGCAGTTGTCTGCTTGTTCGCTAACTAGTGGGTCAGTACCCTACGACTGTATTCATTGGAACCCAAGATCCTAACCAAACAAGTCAAGTACAATTTTATTTGTTTGCACTGAAACAGTCATCAAATAGTCAATTACACAACAACTTTTAACATAAAAATGATAAAACAGTACAAAAGTTATTGTGATTAGTAATCAAACAGTGGCAAACTAGACAGCGCAAAACCATTTCCTGATCATCTGAGTCAAGCTGCCCATATCCAACAGGCGTAGAATTCGTAAATTTGTTTACTAGAAATTTTGGGAGCGGGAGAAGGTTGTTGTTGGGCAGGGGTAGGAGATTCTGAGGTTGTTGGGTCTGTTGCATGCATCTACACTAACCTTCCTGTGAGTTCAATCAGGGAATCCAACAACCAATAGAATGAGTCTACCAAAGGCAGCAATCCCCTTCAATGGGGTATCTTTATCTACAATACACAAATGTATCAGAAATCTTATTCAAGTAGAGTTGATTAGTACACAACAATGGCGCAGCAGATTACACATGAGTACACACATAATGTAATAAATTTAATACTATTAGTAATTATGATGTTATCATGACATAATACCACGACATAATTTTTATTTACATATACAGGTAAAGTAAGGTTTCTTGTCACATTTATCATTCCACATAGCAGTGCCTCTTAATCACTTCCCATGATTACTTATGACTAATGTTATTACACTTGGACAATTGCAGCACTATGGTTCAGAGACTCCAAACAGCCCAGATCCTGCGCATATATAGACAACCAACAGGTATGCACAAATAAGATGTACAAGATGCAGTCATGCACAAACAAGATTGTGGGCATGCTGCTTATGCATAAACAAGGTGTAGACAACCCACAAGTATGCACAAACAAGATTGTGGGCATGTTTTCTCTAGGCTACCGGTACTCATTAATAAACCTAGGTCCAGTAGGCGAATGGGGTAGGTTGCTGACTTGCCATTCTGGCCTTATTATTATTACTGCAGTAAGGTACTAACAACCTAGCCTACTGAGATTTCAAAAATCAATGCTTTCAAATCACTACTTTGCACAAAAAACTCTCCTCGAGCTTGTTTCATCCTTCACTACAAACCAACCTGCCATCTGTCAACACTGCTGAATAGGCTTAGTCCAACAGCTGGTATCAATCTTTTCGGCTGCTAAAGACTTGAGATGTAATTTATTTTAGCCAAACAAATCGGAATGGAATAGCCCTTTGGTCTCTGCAAAACTTGTTTTCAAAAAAAACTAGATGTACCGGTACACTAGTCAATTAATTGGATATCGGTAGGTTGCCATTCTGGCCTGCGTACAGCTTGGATTCTTATAAAGCCGACTGAAATTTCAAAATACAATTCTTTGCTATTTTCTTCTGCCTGTTTACCTAAAAAATATACTAAGACAAAGTGTTTCACGACCTAGTAGTCTAAGACTATTAGCCTATACCTGTACCTGGAAAATGGAAAACTCCCGGTCGCAGCAAGTCGCAGTCGCAGCAGGCTGAGAAGAATTACACAAAGCGTAAATTTTTTTTCGGCTGTGCGCAGCTGAGCGGGGCACATGTCATGCACCGCGCAAAGCTCCATTTCAAAAAAACAAACTAACTTTTGCGCCTCGCTCAGCCTCAGTGTAGACCGGGCTTTAGTGAAGCGTAAATTGTAGTTTAATCCGGTTCCGTAGTTTATGATCTTGCTCAATATGATTTTTGCGCGTTACGATGCGGCTGATTAGAGGCTTATGGAAATTGTCATAAATTATTTGCGTTATTGATGTTTCATTATTTTAATTTAATAATTATTCATATATTGTTTCGTATTTAATTTGCTTCAATTTGCGGAGGCCTATCATTTTGTGTGCATATGTTACTTATCTGTGTTTATAATTGCTAATAGAAAACCGCTTCAACGCTACTACGCCTCCATGCTTCACTTCAGCTAGACTGTCCACGGAAATAGCAAGCAAGCATTGGTTATAAGAGCGCGTTTTTAAAACGGCAGACCTGCAGCAACAAAGGCTGTATTATAACAATAGTTAGGGCCAATAATAACCTAGGTATCGCACAGCTACAGGTTGGCCCAAACGGTTTAAGAGCTCAAAAATGGCCAATTGGGTTGAATGTCCTTCTCGCTGGTGTAAACTTAAGTTTAATGCCCAGTTGAGTGAAGGAATGGGTATTCACACCTGCATCTGCTTTGTTTGTGAAATTTGAGTATATTTTGCAGATTACACCATTGCAAATAGTTGCCTAGGCTGTAGTCTACCAATGCAGTTTTGGTAATAGCCAAATCAGTAATGGTTGAATGCTAGTTTACTTGTACAGTGCTAGGCATATTAGTTGCCTTGGCTGTAGTCTACCAGTGCGATATTGGTATTAGCCAATTCAGTAGGCTAATGGTTGAATGCTTACAATCAAGATGAATTTAACTAGCTGTGGTGGGCATTCGTAAACATACCGCTACTGTGACCGTTAGTCCAGTAGGCTACTGGCATGTGAGTAGGGTTATACCGGTATATGCAGTATGGGTAGTTAGGTATCTAGGTATGTGTTTGTGAGCTACTGGTTTGCTGTTATTATTTAATTTAAAGAAATACAGATCAAGGCATAAAAAAATTTTCAATTAAATGGCATAAACATATATCCTGTGAAACAGATGAATATTTACAGTATATACCGGTACCAAATACCGGTACCATAGTTGCAGCGATCCCAGTGTCACCAGTGTGTACCAGTATGATTAGACTATGTACCATGTAGACTAACTACACAGTTTGCAAAATTTCAAGTCTGCTCTACCGGTATGTTGCAAGATTTAGGAATTTTGTATGTCCATCGTAGTCTAGCTTACTTATGATAAGCAACAGCAACTAACGATATTTGTTTAACTTGCAGTCACCGGCGGCTGTTTTCATGGAAACGATTTGAGGTGTTCATCGCTTTGTGTAACATCAAGGACCAAGTTTTAGCTTTTACTTCGCGCATTGCGTTAGCCTTGCGGAAAAAGGCCAAAGGCTTTCCGCTATCGCAAATGCTTTCTGTGTGAACCGGCCTTAAAGCTCACTCCAACCTATAAAATTTAAAACGTGCCCAAATTTAACCAAATCTCAATGCCAACCTACCACCTAATTTTCACGTCTACTTCTCAGTTCTAGCATCATCAACTCAAACATTTTCAAACATCACTAGGGCGATTTTTTTATAACCTACAAATTCGAAAAATATGACTTTATTTTTTGAAATATATGACTTTATTTTTAGAACAGCAAATTTATGCTGTTTTCCGAAATAAACATTTCTGTGAGTGTGAACTTTTTTTTTTGAACAAGAACATGCTCAAAAGAACGAAGAATTTACTGGAAAATCAGTAAAAAAAATTCAAATGTGCATCCTACAACAAGTAAGATATTCAACTGTTGAATAAAATTTTATAATAGAATGCAACGTGTGCATCGGTGAAATTTCGGTTTTTATGAAAAATGGATTTTAACATCGAAAACGACAGTTCTACAGATGCTGATGTAGGCTGGTATGTTAACAACTTGGCATGCAATGCTGGAGCAATATCTGGTCTACTCATCTTCAGAATGGTTTTTGCATAATTTTTTTCTAACCCAACAACAAAAAAATCGCTTCAACTGCTTCAGGAAAGTCGGCCCGAAAACCTGAAAATTTTCATTGCCCCTTTCAACATAAAATCATCAAGCTTAAAGTCTACAGTAACTGTATCTGCGTTTGTACCGGGGTTTAATATTTTGTATTTTGTAACAAAAATCAATGGTCATATTTTATGACCTAAAAAAGGAAATATCACTTTCTATGACTTTAAAACTCTTTAAATAGACCTCGTATCAGCGTAGTTTTTTTCGTGATTATCGGTTTCATAAGTTTTTGCGCTACCAAAAAATATATAACTTTGATGACTTCTATCCCCCCTAAACATCACCCAGTCACTGTTGAGCATTAATATAGGACTGAGCAGTGAAGGAAGGCATTAGGCTGTGGCGACAGTGACATTAATATGGCGTACGGAAGTCAGAAATTATAAAAGGAGGGGGGCAAAGACTGGATTTAGACTAATCTCTAAAAAAAGGTCTTCAAACTGAGCAATTTGACTAAAAAGCCAAATCAGAGGGGGCCGTGCCCCTTTAATGGCACAATACCTCCCCCCCCCCATTAACTCGCTATTGAGTGAAATAGTGAACCAACATGGCTCAATTGTAACCATGTAAGTTAACTTAAGTGCAGAATTAGCCCGTTTAAATGTTAAAATTTTGTGGGCCTTAGATCCGCGGTTCTTGGCCCACCAAGTTTTCATGAGCTTTACTGGCCTACATCTACATGTCCAAAATTGTTATTGTATTTATTCAAGATATGGGGCTATGATATTTTAATGTCTTTTGTTTGTTACATTTATCAAGATCATAATACTCGATTGTGATGGGTGTTCAAACTTCCCACTAAAAGTTCGTGGGCCTTGAGGAGTTTAGACCACCTATTTTCGAGGGCTTTGGAAGCCGACTAAAATGATGACTCGGCAAGAAACGCAGGCCAAATGCCGCTGAAGGCTTACAAAAATTTGACTTGCGAACAGGCTACTTGAGACCCTATTCTTCAAAATCAAGACAAGCACACATTATTACCGGTAACAGTATAAAGAATAAGTTTGAGCAAAAACTCAACCTCCTAACCAGACTTACTGCATATTTCTCTTTTGAAATCGTATTTAGAAACAACTAACTTGTCATTAGGTTTATCAATATTTAACCTATTTTTTGTGTTTATATTGTTGCTTCTTATTTTTACGTACGGTACTCTGTAGGTCTAGCAGCTGGCATTCTGCATTGTAGCACCATTATGGAGAGCTAGCTAGCCAGGCTTAGCAGCCATACACAACTTTTTGTTTGATATTCTAAACTTGTATCCTCGAGAGACATGGTACGCCTAAACGTACTTCGATCAAGTGATTAATATGTTACAAAGTTGCGCTATTTTGTGTTGTTAAACTTATGAAGTCTGGCTATTAAAGTAAAAGCAATTAAAATAGATTTCCTATCAGCGACCGCCAGTCCAAAGCATGAGCTAACATGTCAAAACCTGTTGAACGATCACGTGATGTCTAGTCACGCATGAAACAAAGTTTCCATTTCTTTTTACTCTCGTTATAATGCTACTACAAAATACATAATATAATAATAGCTTAATCTTGGCTACTTATCATTTTTTAGTCCACTTAAGTAATGTTGCTTCATTGCACAACTACGTAAGTAGAAGTAAAAGTAGACAAATTCGAATACACTTAAGTAAGTGCTAGTTACCCACGATTACCACCTAAGTAGTCTACTTAAATAAAACTACTTCGTTATTTTACACCACTGCTAACTACACAATACCTTTTAGTTACCTCCGCCAAGTTCGGGGCCAAACTGACTTCACTTCTGTCAAAGTGGAAGGATTTGCGAAAGATCATCCTGGCGTGGTCAGTGTTGACGCAGCAGCTTCACAAGTTATTAACAGGATGTTCATTAAAAATTGTGTTACAACTGTTTTGGCAGCACCGATATGTTGTGGTTTAGTATGTTCATGAAGTTATTAACCTCAAAATCTTCAAAAAAAAAAAAAAATCAAACCTTCATTATACTCGCGGTATTACGCCGAAGCGTGTAACGTGTGGCGGGGCCCATCTCCACGGCTTAGTGCCTGGACAATATCGCAACGGCGGCAAGCCGTAGGCGACACTGTGGCGATTTGACCGGCCTGGGAATGGAACCCCAGACCTTCTGCACCAATAGCGTATGCTTAACCGGATGGTTGTTTCTTGGCAATACAATTGTGTCGATCACGTCAGTGCAAGATAAAACTTGAATAAGGTCCAAGTAGTATCCACTGTCCGCAGTTATTGACTGCATGAGCAGATATAATGCCTGCTGATAATTATTTTGTTACCTCGACTTGTAGAAATAGTTTTGCAAGCACTACTGCAACTCTCAGCCGAACAATTGTTTCACATAAGCAGAAAGTTTACTTTTCGTTTTTGCCCTTTTAAACCTAATATTTTGTTGCTAGTCCTGCATCGCGTGATTTGTTGATTGCCATACGGTTTATTGCAGGTCCTTCCTCCCTATAACGGGTTTGGCTCAATCGAGGATTCGCGTCAGAATTGTATCAGTCTTCGGCCTCAGCCTCCCAAAAAAGACTTCATCAAGATGTTGGAGAATTTGAATCAAGTTTTGCGCTATGAAGCGAAACTGGTGAGTAACTAGTGGCTGCAGCGTACTCAACTTACAGATCTATGGCGTAGGCCTGAGGAATTGCAACGTCATAAAAAAAAAAAGAAAAAGAACAATATGTTCTCTGCGTTACCCTAGTAACCCTACTGGCTGGGAAAGTCGGAACCAAAAAGTTGGAAAGCAAGTTCGGCTGAAAGTTTGTTGGACCCAAGTTCTTTTAAGTGTTGACCTGAGGCAACGCATTACCGCAATATTTTGGTCAAACCTTGCTGTAGTCACGTTCCTCTACGCACAACTACCGGCCATTTCTTGTGTTGAATGGATGTCATGTAGCCAGAAAACTGAGTTCAACTTATTTTTGGTCTATTTCGTCTTCCTTTAGCGCAATCTATTTCGTCTTCGTTTAAGCTAAATCTTGGTAAGTATTCTCTCTTTGCAAGTCTTTGATATGCCACGGTGAAACAACGACATGAGCCAATTTCACAAGATACGTACTTGCTTACATTTTTATCCTTTGTTTTACGTTAGCGACAGAAGCACTATGATGAGCTCGCATAGAAGTTGCCGACCCTCTGTTGACAACTTTAGGGTTTGGGAATCTGTTTAAGCTCCTTTTCCAACAACGCAGCAAGTCAACTTGCTGCCTTGTTTTTCACACTGTCTTTATTTGCTCAACTTCGAATGGGAAAGCAGTAAACATCAATATTTGAATTTTTGGTTTGATCAGATTTCAGACGCAGATTGCCGCTTTAGACGCAGGCGCGCTAATTCGAGCCTTCTTAGCTAGAGGTCATAAGTCCATGGATACATTGATGACCTATTGAAGGCGTTACAGAATCTTTTTTAGAAGCAATTACTGAGCAATGATGAAGTTCATGTTCGTTTGTATAACTCGCATGAACAGTGCTTATGAACGTCTTTGCTGGCCAAACTGCAATAACAGTGATGTTATGTGATTTATTGGTTGATTCTGTGTTAAGCATTCTGGCGTGCGGACGTACTTTTGCGAGATAGAAATACTTAGCGGTGACAGCGGGTTGATTGCAGTATTGGACTGAGAAGTAACGAACTGAATCAGTAAAAGATGAACGTTGAAGGAAAGCTAGACAAGATTAAGGACAAACTTGATCGCATAAATGGTAGATTGGATGACATTGAAAAAAAGTTTGAGCATTATGATGCGAAATTTGTAGACGTGGAACAGAAAATTTCGAAAATAGAGGAAAGCCTAGACAATAAAGCCGATGTGACAAAGCTACAAAATCAAAGAGAAAAGCTTGATGCCTTCTTCGAAAGTATATTGAAAGAAAACTTAACGAAAGAATCGTACAGTAAACGCCTAAACCTGCTAAAATCGGTATAGAAGAACGAATAGATAACGCTTGGGAAACCAAAGAGCAAACAAAAGAAATTTTTAACAAATTTATGAGGGAAGGTCTTCAGCTGGACCCTAACGCGTCGAACTTGGTTGATATTTATCGATTACCTCAGCATCCAATATTTAATAAAGGAGAAAAAGTTGATCGTCCTGAAATCATCAAACTTTCGGATGTGTTTGAGAAAAAAAGAATACTGGACTCCCTAAGTAACCTAAAATTTTACAACCAAATGCGGAAAGGAAAAGACGAGAACAAGACATACGTGTATGTCAGTGAACACTTGCCAACAGCATTTCAAAAGCAGAAAACGTCGCTTCTGCCTAAGTGTAAAGAGGCAAAAAAACAGAAGAAAAAAACATTCTGGAAAGCAGTTGACGGCGAATATTGTTTATTTATAGACAATGTGAAACATTTACCATTTGAGTAAAACAACTTTGAACTTAAATACTGGTATTACAGGTATACGATCTGAGACAAAAGTGTCCCATTGTCAATGTAGCTATAACAATTTGTTAAAAATCAATTGGTTTATTATGCAAATCTTTTATAAATTTGCTTCATCATTTGAACTGTATTTCGAGCCCTTGTGATGGTAAATTTGCTGTCATGCACCTTTTTTTATTTTTAATTTTATTTAATTACTGTTTGGCAACTACCAGCACTTAAACTGCAACTGCAAAGCAATCCCTGCTGGTTCATGCTCTGAATTTCTATGATCACTCGTACTATTGTTTTTGTTTTCTTGCTGCTTGTTGAGATTTCATCTTTCGACACATTACTTGCTGAAATCTCATGAATTCATGCAATGAATTGTCGGTAAACATGAAGCTGCTTGACCTTCTTGAAACTAGTCAATCAAATTCAAATCACGAAACAGAAAACTCACATTCAGGCGTTGTTGCGTTCAATTCTATGGTTAGTAACATTGGCGACTGTTGTTATTTTGATATACCTTTCAGTCTTAATTCCACCATGACCAACGTTACTAACAATCATAAAACAATATCTCTTCTTCATGTTAATATTCGATCACTAAATAAACTTGATAACTTTCATGCCCTTCACGAATTCTAAACCTCTCTACCTTTTTCCCCAGACGTCGTTTGTGTATCGCAGACGCGATTAAAAAATAAACCGTTGATCAATGTTTCTATAGCAAATTATGATTTAATCCACGCTGACTCACCAACCAACGCAGAGGGAGTTCCAATTTATATTTCTACACAATATAAATTTGAGATTGAACACGACCTTGACATGAAATTAACTGGCAGTGAAGAACTATGGGTTAAACTGTTACTAAATGATGTAAACTCGACGCAATTTATTCTTGGTGCCGTTTATAGACACCCCAATTCTAGCACCAAATCCATTGAAGTATTTTCTGAAGCCTTGCAAAACACCATTGATAAAATAACTAAATGTAACAATACATTTTATCTTCTCGGCGATTTCAACATTGATATTTTTCCTCAGAAAAAAAAAGTAGGAAGTTTAATTTATGTTCACCATTTAATCAGTAGTGCTTCCTTTCCCATAATTACGATTCAACTTGAGTAACTGAACATCCTCTTCTATCATAGACTATATTATTACCAACGATACGAATCACCCTTTAAGTCCGGGAGTAATTCGCTGCGACGATAAAGTTTCTGATCATTACGTCACATTCTGCAATGTTAGCGCTTATTCAACAAAATCAAAAAAAAAAAAATACATTCCTATAAGTGTCTTTCGTGTTAAATCTAATTTCAACCCAGAATCTTACTGTTCTGATCTGAATCGATCTTTACTCGAATTTTTTGACAACTTAACGAACTAACAGAATCTAACTTCGATGAATCATTCGACGCCTTTATAACTGTGGTTCAAAATGTAACTGGAAATTACGCCCCGATTGAACTTCTTACTCGCAAACAAAGAAAACTGAAAAACAAACCGTGGACAGAGTTGCCAGATGAAAGCTTTCAAAAATACCAAGTAATAGCTAAAAAAAATACCAAATTTGAGTTTTTTTGAGAGAAAAAAAAAAGGTTTGTTAAGTGTCATCAACGGCGGGGGCTAAGCCCCGCATCCCCTGTCGGTGATGTTACATCACATCGTTTTAGCTTTGTTGATAATACTGGCCTTCGACTAGTCAACAACATATCTGTACAAAATCTGTACCAATAAGCTTCACATTTTAATAAGTAAACTTAATGTCCTTTTAGTGCTGGAATTACGGAAAGCATCTTACACTTGAAATACATTTAAAGGTAAGAACAGTTATTTGCTTGTCAGATTATTGTATGATCAACAGTAACTATATACAATATTCCTTTTTAAGATACTGTTACTAAACATTGCTGAACAGCAATCATCATCGGATGTGCTCAAAGCTCAAGCTTACTTGCATACCAGTACCTATTCTGTAACTTACCCAGCTGATGCCTGTAGAGTAGTGTGCAACCTTTAGCCAAAATCACCTACATTAAAGCCTATCGATATTTTACAATTAAGATAAGATTCAAAGAAATAGCTGAAAAAAGAAATAGCTGAAAAAGAAATATCTGAAGAAAGCAATTTATCTGAAGCAATGCAAATTGTGGAGCTTGGATACGATACATGCTACATAGTCACACCTACATGTAAGAAATGGTTTACTTATTTTGTGCGCCGATGAAAAGCATGAGCACTGCGCACATATTGAAAAGGCTTTAGATCGCTAGAAACACTACAACATCTCAAATTTCAATAGGTGAAGCTTCTGCCAAATCATTCAAAATGTCATCTTGCTTTGAAATCTCATATACTACGCTAGCAACAAATTTTTGCTTCATGAGATCAGTAGCAGTAAAATTACAGCATTTTTCCTGCCTTAATCTCAGTCCACAATCAATATGAATAATTGCAGCTACTGCGCCACTTTTCATTTTGTTTCTCAGCTTACTCATAAAATAGTTCAGTTTGGAGAATATTTTTTCCACTTCAGCATTAGAATATGGTATGGAATATAGAGCTAGGGCAAGAGAAGAAATGTGCCCAAATCGTTTGGCACCTCCAGCATCAGTGAAATTGCGGATAATGTTCCAGAACTGAATAGGATCTTTTTTCACACTTTCACACACTGGCACTTTGCATAGCAATTTCATCTCAGCATTTGTTGCTTCGACATTTTTGCAGATGTTCTTAACACTCACAGCTGGCATTGTAACATCTGTAGCACTTAAAATCTGATGTGAGGAAGTTGATACTGCCTGAAATATCACAACATTTTCCGGTACCCTTTTCTTCACCTCTTAAGTGGCTTTAACCAGAAAATCTAGGCATCTGGATTTCACTTCAGCAGTATCATCAACAGAAAGACCTTTTTCTTCAACACCTTTTAAAAATACATAACCATAGTGGACGCAGTTTGCATGCATTACATCAGGTTCAACATCATAGCAAAGCAAATCCTTTGCTGATACTGCTTGGAGCTTGTCAGGAACTACAATCCGCTGCTACAGAGACTGATAAAAAAGAACGAAATCATCTCCCAGTGAGACAACATCGGCATCTCGGAGCTCAAACAACTTATTCAATCTGGAAAAGTCTTTGAAAATGCTCTCCAAAAGAATTAAATAAACGTAATTTTTCGGGTCTTAGTAAATGCAATCAAGCTGGCGGGCAGTGTAGCATTTCTCTTCCAAAGCAGCTTGATGAAAAAAATCCTGTAAAACCTTCCACTGATTAAGAATCCGTTTGGCACACTCATATCGACTCATCCAGCGTCTAGCACAATAGCACACTGACATTAATGCAGTGTGCTTTGCTATAAATGTAGCGGCTCTAATTTCTGCAATTTGTTGCGCTTCTGTTATTCTTGACTTAAAGGCTTCCACAATTGGCTGTACATTAGCCATGCCTCTGACTTCTTTGATTTCGCATTTATGCTTTTCTGTAGCAGCATGCTTTCATAGATTGTTTTTGTGAGTTCTTAACTCGACTTTGCAAACCTTGCAAAATGCTTAAGATGAATCTCCATCAACTTCTGCCAACCAATCTAGAAATAATAAAAAACATAATTTAGATGTACCCTTGCTAAAGAAATTTAGTAGGAATAATTTATAACTTACCGAGCATGTTTGCACTTACTTTCTTCCAATAGCCTTGATTTGCTTACGCTGGAACGTAAATTAAAATTGGTTAGCAGTGATCGTACAGTAACTCTGACAGGCCACACAAACGGCTGCGTTGCATGGTTGGAACGAATGTTGCAGAGAGCTTTGCAATGGGTTATTTGCCTGCTTCATTGCAATGAGTTACCTCTCCGACATATATTTACAAATTTAGATGGCACAACTAAGAGTCCATATACACTTTCTGGGCCGATTGGAAAGGAACTTTACTCACGTCAAGCAGTTTCAGAATGGTCAGAGAAAAACTTTCATCCTATCTTGAACCAAAATTTTCCAATGTTATCGAATCTTGTCATTGCTGATCGTAGCTCTGATCAATATTATGCTTAGAAAAATTTGTTGGCTGTTATGCTGGGAGATGTTGATATGGATTTGCGTACGCTGCAAGTAGGTCCAGTTATTCATTCAAGGTGGCTTACTCTGGGCTGTTGCATTTTACCGTGTTATGTGTCTTTTGACAAACCACCAAAGAATTTAGAAATCTTGGCTGAGTTTTGCATTCAAGTGTACTTTCCTTCCTGGTTTGAGATAAAGATGAGTAACAAAGTAACTGATGGAGCTTAAAATCTTTTCGATATGCAGTGATCTCCCGATTAAGTTCGCAACTTGAATCTGAACAGTTCGTGCGAACTTATGCGGTAGGTGCGAACATAACTATTAGGTTATGGTTAGTTAGTACAAAGTGCATTGTTACGTAACATAAGGCATGTGTAAGCGCTGACGGAGACTCCGACCATTGGGCTTAGGGCATAGAGCATGAACCTACTGTTTCGAGAAAAAAATAAGGTCCTTGAAGTAGAGGATCAGTTGTTGTGCCCCGACGTGCAAGATGAAGCAGGAATTGATCATAGCAAACTGAAAAATTCCATTGAATTTTTTAGCGAAAATTGAGGCAGGTGGTCTTGGAAGCGAAGGACAAGTGAGAAAGCAGCATGCATCAGCTGATGGTTCATGACTCGTTTAAACTGCTAACTTTTTCACGACCTGTTTGTTTTGCTGTGAACATCAATACATTTCTGTCAAAAGTTGAATCTTGATTTTTCGACATTTTTTTGCGAACTTAATAGGGATGCGAACTTAAACGGTTGCGAACTTGACCGGCAGGTTGCTGTGGTTCAAAGAATTGTCAAAGTATCAAATCAGAACATTAGGGATATTTCTTTCACTATTTCAAGAAATTCGTTTTTTGCTCATCCTGAAAATGCTCTTATTTTAATGCTCGCTGATGATGATTCTGATATTCGCCAACTGGCATCAATAAAATTTTATCAAGTAGAAAAGGCAGAAAGGAGCTTTTTGAAGGAAGTGATACTTTTGGTGGTGGCATCGTCGAGCAAGATGACTCTCACAGCAGTATTCAACCCAGCAGACCAATGCTGTGCCCAAGTTTTTGTTACCAAAGTTGAAGTACAAAGCAAAGTCGCTTCACAAACTTGTTGCACTCGATGATCCTTCTGTTAAAGAACCTCCAGTCACACGGCAGTTTGCAGATAAAGATACCGAAGATTTTCAATCAACGCTGTGATTAAGTCTGTACAAAGCTTTTCTGTTGCAAAGTTACAATGACAGACCGAAACCAAATCTGCCGACCCGGAAGGGTATCCACTCTTCCGATGCTTAGCCAAGGCCTACTAACCGGCAAACGTCCTTTTCAGGACGGGGCGATGTTTGCTCTGCTTCAGGGCACATCGTCAACAAGTTCCGAAGGCCAGCAATCCTGCAGCTGAACATTGAAGGCCTCACTGCAAGCAAGATGAATGTCCTTCACCATCTCGCTGTGCAGTTTGAGACACTCGTCATCCTACTACAGGAGACCCACTGTGCTTCTACCGACAAGCATGTGATTCCAGGCTTTGCACTAGCTGGGTCCTGTTTAAACAGGATACACGGCCTTGCTACATTTGTCCATGAGTGACTAAAATGGACCCTAGTAGATCAGTCCCCATTGACATCAGAGACTGAGTGGTTATGCGTAGACGTTGATGGCTATAAATTTGTCAATGTTTACAAACCTCCACCTACACCATTGCAGACTACCGACCTACCGGTGTGTCCACACCCTGTCCTGGGATGATTTCAACTGCCCGCATGTGAATTGGGGCTGCAGCAGCAACAGCGCTGATGTAGAGTGCCTTGTTGCTTGGGCAAGCCTAAATGGCCTTGTCCCTCTCCATGACCCAAAAGACATGGCCACTTTCCACTCAGGCCGCTGGAACACTGGCACCAACCCGGACCTGGCGTTTGTTAGTGTTGGTCCTGATAGTTGACAGGCTTATTTTAGACAGGCGTAGCTCAGTTGCAAAGCGCACGCTATCGGTGCGGGAGGTCTGGGGTTCGATTCCCGGGCCGGTCAAATCGGCACAGTGTCGCCAACGACTCGCCACCGTTGCGACGCTTCTTCGGAGCTGTGTAGCCCAGGCGCTAAGCCGCGGAGATGGGCCCCGCAACTCGTTACACGCTTCGGCGTAATACGGCGAGTATAATGAAGATTTAATTTTTTTTTTTTGATTTTGTATTTTACCTGACAGGCGTATTTACCTGACAGGCGTATTTTAGAGAAGTTTCGTAGGTCACAACATCGACCCTCGCTCATTGTTCCACCAAGGCTCACTCTGTCAGTTCCGAGTATGCCTGTTAAGCGATGGAACTTCCGCAAGGCCAAATGGAGCCATCACAATGCCCTGACCTACCAACTCGCTAAGAGCTTGTTGCCACCTGATACATCTGATGTGGACCGGGCATACCAGGGCTTCTGTAATGCCATCAGCACAGCAGCCGAAAAGTATATCCCACGTGGTCGACGAAACGACCACATTTCGTGTTGAGATGTCGAGTGTGAGAACATTTATCAGATGTTCCTGCAATCGCCTGAGGGATCAGACTCTAGCAGGGCTGCTTCTCACGTTTCGCCTCTCGGTTGTTTAAATGAAAGGCCGTCGTCACCGTCTTAGTGTGGCTGAGCTTCAGCCTCCAAGTTTGGAGATACGCTGAAAGTGTTCTCATGTCTTGGCTTAGAGTGCCCTCCAAAGTCTTCCAGTCTTTTGAGGTATGCATCAATGCCAGGTCGCCGGCATACGCATTCTTGCTGTAGCCCTGCTGCAGCCCTGCTGTCCAGGCTTGACAGCAGCCCTGCTGTCCAGGCTTGACAGAAAACGCAGGAACCGATGGTCTGAGGCAGTCCAAACCATCGACTTTTCTCACTCCAGTCGTAAAGCATGGATCATATTAAACAACTTAACTGGTAGATCACGACGCTCCCCTCGACATTGTGCAGTTTCAGCCAATGCCATCGCATCAGTACTGGTCAATAACAGCAAATACGAGGATATTGATCGCAAGTCATCCCGGCTTGTGTCTCAAGAAGTGTCTGATCTTTGGAGGGCCTCTACAACAAGTGCAGTGAATGTCTGTGGAAGCTTTACTCCCTCAGAATTCGCAACCGCTCTCAAACATCTGAAACCAGGAAAAGCTCCAGGCCCACACTCTATCTGCCCTGAACTTTTGCTCCATGCTGGAGCTGCCCTGAAATCCTGGCTGTGTGGCTTTCTTTCATCCTGTTTGCACCACCTCAAAATTCCAAACATCTGGAGAAGAGCGTTGGTTGTTGCGATCCCTGCGATCCCCAAACCAATGAAACCTGTAGAGGACCCCAAGAGCTATCGCCCCATCTATTTGCTCTGTATCCCCTACTAGATCCTCGAGAGGCTCATTTACACCCGTATCGAGCCTATTGTCGACCCGCTTTTTCCTCGGGAGCAAGCTGGGTTCCGACAGGGTAGGTCCACAGTAGACCAAACTGTTCTACTTACCCAAAACATCGAGGACTCATTTGAGACCAAGAAGAAGGCCGGTGCTGTTTTTGTCGATCTGACAGCTGCTTATGACACTGTCTGGCATCGTGGCCTCACCTGTACGCTGCTGAGACTCCTTCCTGATAAACACATGGTCCAAATGATTATGGAACTTATCCGAAATAGAAATTTCACCCTTTCCATCGGTAATAGCAAGCGAAGCAGGTTACGACGTTTGCGAAATAGTCTCCCATAGGAATCAGTCTTGGCTCCCCTCCTTTTTCACATCTACACGTACGATCTGCCTTCCACAATTTCCCGGAAGAATGCGTATGCCGGCGACCTGGCATTGATGCATACCTCAAAAGACTGGAAGACTTTCGAGGGCACTCTAAGCCAAGACATGAGGACACTTTCAGCGTATCTCCAGACTTGGAGGCTGAAGCTCAGCCACACTAAGACGGTGACGACGGCCTTTCATTTAAACAACCGAGAGGCGAAACGTGAGCTCAAAATCTTCAACAACGGCAAACTATTGCCATACTGTCCAACTTCAACCTACCTTGGTGTAAAGCTGGACAGGTCGCTCACTTTTCGTCATCACCTAGAGGCATTGCGCAAGAAACTTTCCACTCGCGTCACACTGTTGAGGCGACTTGCAGGCTCGGGATGGGGTGCAGGAGCCAAAACATTGCGAACAGCCGCCTTGTCCCTGGTTTACTCCACAGCTGAGTACTGCGCACCTGTTTGGTGTCGTAGTGCTCACACTCGGCTAATCGACAGTGTTTTAAATGACGCCTTGCGCATTGTCACTGGATGTCTGCGACCCACTCCAACGGACTACTTGCCAATCCTCGCAGGCATCCAGTCAGCTGAGCTTCGCCGTCGAGGAGCGACACTCTCCCTGGCTAACCGCGCCACCCTTAACCCTGATCATATTCTACGTGAGCAGCTGGTCGGGAAACAAAATGCGCACCAGGGAAGGCTCAAATCAAGACGCCCGTTTGTACCCGCTGCACAGAAACTACTGGATAGTCTGACCAAATTGGACATTCGTGCAGCGCAATGGATGGATTATGTATGGAACATGGAGTACTTGAAAAGTGCATCAAGGCTTCATGCTTTTATTCCCAGGGCCAGTCCTACGCCTCTTGGAATGGGTTTTCCCAGAACATCTTGGGTAAAACTGAATCGTCTGCGGACTGGCGTAGGGCGATTCCATTCATCTATGTACAAATGGGGTGTTGCTCCTTCACCGAATTGTGAGTGTGGTGCCTCTGAGCAAACTGCAGACCACATCATTTCTACATACCCCCTACATCGTGCACCAAAAGGAATGCAAGGTCTGTTGGTCCTGGATGATGACACCCGACGCTGGCTTAAAATCAACGCCGTCAACATCTAAACCGTCGGAAGAAGATGCCCAACCACACGACGACGACGAATCAACGCCGCTAATCTTAAATCACCCATGTCATAACCAACAGGTTGAACGACACATCAAACTCGTTTCAGAAGCTTCATTGTCGGTTGTTGGTTTTGAAAAGAGAGATGGTGTTACATGCCAGAGAATCTGGTCTGGACGTCCAATGAAACAATTTGACGCTAAAAATCAGTTTGCCTGAACAATCAGTTTTGAACTTTTTGATGATATGTGCTTAACTAGTGAAAACTAAAAGTTTATTTTTTAATTAGCTACTTAGCTTCAGAGCTGGAACGAGGACTGAACCTACCTAGACCGAGACGAGACATCATAGCTTTGAGACCGAGACGAGACTTATACGAGACACGAGACTTCATAAGCTAAAAATTAGAAAATATAAAAACGATAGTAATACACTGGAGTATAAGCTCTACTAAGCCAAGTTATTGAAATAACTTTATAGCAAAATGACATCAGCAAAAACAATACTAGAAAATGAAGCCATCGCGGTTATGAACTGATGTAGCTTATTATAAATGTGCTATTGGTCAAATCCTTTTAACGATTACGATTAATGATTTAACGAGTTCACCATAATAACAACGAAACAACTTATTATCACATAAGATTTAAGTCCTTGTAGCTTCCAAGGCAATCAATACCTCTCACAGACGATTACACGGCCCAATATTCTTTTTTAATTCAACGAAAAAGATGTCAAGAAAACTTTAAACAAAAAGTCATAGGTAGGCTATGTTGGTCTAGACCAAGGATGTCGGCATTGCAGCCCACTACTATCCTCTGTTAAAACAATTTCTAGCAAGTTTATCAAGTATTGAGCACGAGAGTGTTCATCAAATTTAATCAAAATATTTTATATTTGAAAAATAATAAATTAATTAACATAAACATTTTAAAGTCGTTGTGACACCATGCATTTTTGAAAATCTATCTGGTTAATAACTTTCTCATAAAAAGAGCTAGCTCAAATCTGGAAGCACTTCCATGTCGGTAACCAAATTTCCTGCGACTGTAATCCCTGCACTTTTTTCGATTTGAAGCCTTTTTTTGGGCCTGGACTACTTTGAATAATCTTTTGATAGCTGTTGTAAACCAGACAAGAATAGCATCTTTTATAGGGAATATATTTGTAGAAATCTTAATTTTATGACACATGACACGTTACTCTCTTAAAAATTTTTTGAATTGACACACCGTTTGCCCTTAAAAAATATATTAATTTTGTAGACGTGGCTAGCGGTCGTTATGTCTTTGAGTGAAGGCCATATTGTTAAAAGTTAAAACTAAATTAACATTATTGGATTATAGCAAAGTATAGTGATTTCATCTCGAAGCTTTTCGTCTGACACTCATCGGCAGAAGATCGTCAGAAATCAGTAAACTAAAATGCAAGTCTTATGTATCAACAGAGAGAAAGAAAGAGAAAAAGAAAAGAGAAAAAAAGGAGGCGGAAAAGCACTGATTGGCCAGTCTGATCAGCTGTTTCGACGCGTCAATCAGCGATAGATCTTAAGACTGTAAACAAATTCTTTTTGCCTGCAAAGGTCGGGACTTGATGTTTTAATAAAAATGGATTCCAAAACAGAGAGATGGAAGGAAGAGCGACCTCTGGCGAGAAGGCGGAATCTGTCTTGGTGATAATGTTTAGCACATGAAGCGTTTAAAAGGAGATGGAGCCCAATTGCCGAATCACAAGTCTGGGTGGGGTTAGGGGTGGAGGACTTACAAGCACGTGATGGGAGGCTACGTTTCAAAATGGAATTGGCGTTTCTGATTGACTTTGGAATATGTTGGTTGATTCTGTCCAGCAACCTTTGGGATGTACGACCCACATACCGACCATCACAGTGGCATGAATATTCGTAGATAACATTGCTTTGTTGATGGGCGAGTAGTACATCTTTCTTGGTGGCTGGAACCAGTTCCTTGGTTTCAAAGATGATACGTGGCTCCACGGCAAAGAAGCAGTTGCTCACGGCGGCTTTCACTTGCTTTTCAAATTTCGTAGAAATAGACCCCAACCACTGGAGACGCAAGTATACCGGGCATTTTTCCGGACCAGATGTTATAGGTTCCTGAAATTGCTTCAGTTTCTTGGCTATTGCACTTTTAATGACGTCATCTGGGTAGCCATTTGCCCGAAGAATAGATGTGATTTTATCTAACTCTGGTTGCAACTTGTCAGGGGAGCAAATTTTGAGGGCACGGTGGGTAAGGGTAAGGATTAAGTTAAGTTTTCGCTTTTGGGGAGAGAAGGAGTTCCAACGGAGGTATTGGCCAGTAAAGGTGGGTTTCCGGTAAACAGCGGTGAAGAATTCAGACTCAGTTTTTCCAACTAAAACATCTAGAAAAGGAAGGGTAAGGTTACATTCCTTCTCGTGGGTGAACTGGAGTGCGGGGTGGAGAGAGTTAAGTTTGGAAAGAAAGGAATCACAATGTTTTTCATCGTGAAAAATGACAAAAGTGTCATCAACGTAGCGGTAGTACATAGGTGGTTTGTCCGTGGTTTGAAACAGTTTTGATTCATAGAATCCCACGAAGATGTTTGCCAGACAAGGTCCAAGCGGGGAGCCCATAGCGACTCCGTCAATCTGTCGATGCATTATGTTGTTGAAGCTGAAATCGACTGAGCAGGTAGCAAGTTCCATAAGCTCCACGAATACGTTGCGTGGGAAGGTTGGAGGAGTAGGAAGAAAATTGTAGAGTGAGTCGGCACAGATTTGAATAGTCTCAGCTAAAGGTACATTGGTGAAAAGACTGGATATATCAAAAGAGCACATGAAAGTGGAAGCAGGTTGTAAATTGGAAGAACGAATAGCATCAACAAAAGAAAATGAATCTTGGATGCAGTAAGAAGAGTATAAAGAAAGGACGGGTTGGAGGATAGAAGTAAGCCAAGTTGCCAGTTGATGTTGGGCTGAGCCAGTCATGGATAGAATGGGTCGGAAAGGTACGTCCTTCTTGTGAATCTTTGGTAAGCCATACATACGAGGACGTTGCGAGCCAGTGGGCCTGATGACTTCGTAGACTCCTGCGGGTAGAAGATCGTCTTTGTGCATTTGTAATAGTCGACGTTGTATTTTCGACTCGATTTTGACGGTGTTATCATTGTCAGGTGCGGGGCCGAGTCTGCAGAATTTAGATTGATCGTTTAAAATGGACTCCATCTTAGAAACGTAATCCTTTTTGTTTATAATCACCACACCTGACCCTTTATCAGGTTTGGTAATTAGAATATCCTGATTGGAACGAAGTGACTTAACATTAATGCATCGTCAGATTGACGGAGTCGCTATGGGCTCCCCGCTTGGACCTTGCCTGGCAAACATCTTCGTGGGATTCTATGAATCAAAACTGTTTCAAACCACGGACAAACCACCTATGTACTACCGCTACGTTGATGACACTTTTGTCATTTTTCACGATGAAAAACATTGTGATTCCTTTCTTTCCAAACTTAACTCTCTCCACCCCGCACTCCAGTTCACCCACGAGAAGGAATGTAACCTTACCCTTCCTTTTCTAGATGTTTTAGTTGGAAAAACTGAGTCTGAATTCTTCACCGCTGTTTACCGGAAACCCACCTTTACTGGCCAATACCTCCGTTGGAACTCCTTCTCTCCCCAAAAGCGAAAACTTAACTTAATCCTTACCCTTACCCACCGTGCCCTCAAAATTTGCTCCCCTGACAAGTTGCAACCAGAGTTAGATAAAATCACATCTATTCTTCGGGCAAATGGCTACCCAGATGACGTCATTAAAAGTGCAATAGCCAAGAAACTGAAGCAATTTCAGGAACCTATAACATCTGGTCCGGAAAAATGCCCGGTATACTTGCGTCTCCAGTGGTTGGGGTCTATTTCTACGAAATTTGAAAAGCAAGTGAAAGCCGCCGTGAGCAACTGCTTCTTTGCCGTGGAGCCACGTATCATCTTTGAAACCAAGGAACTGGTTCCAGCCACCAAGAAAGATGTACTACTCGCCCATCAACAAAGCAATGTTATCTACGAATATTCATGCCACTGTGATGGTCGGTATGTGGGTCGTACATCCCAAAGGTTGCTGGACAGAATCAACCAACATATTCCAAAGTCAATCAGAAACGCCAATTCCATTTTGAAACGTAGCCTCCCATCACGTGCTTGTAAGTCCTCCACCCCTAACCCCACCCAGACTTGTGATTCGGCAATTGGGCTCCATCTCCTTTTAAACGCTTCATGTGCTAAACATTATCACCAAGACAGATTCCGCCTTCTCGCCAGAGGTCGCTCTTCCTTCCATCTCTCTGTTTTGGAATCCATTTTTATTAAAACATCAAGTCCCGACCTTTGCAGGCAAAAAGAATTTGTTTACAGTCTTAAGATCTATCGCTGATTGACGCGTCGAAACAGCTGATCAGACTGGCCAATCAGTGCTTTTCCGCCTCCTTTTTTTCTCTTTTCTTTTTCTCTTTCTTTCTCTCTGTTGATACATAAGACTTGCATTTTAGTTTACTGATTTCTGACGATCTTCTGCCGATGAGTGTCAGACGAAAAGCTTCGAGATGAAATCACTATACTTTGCTATACTAAAATTCTGTACCACAAACCAATTGTTTAAATTATTGGATTAGTTATTACATTAATTAATTATATTAATGAATTTTTAAATTTTCTTTGTTGTTAAAAACATTGCATTTTCAGCAACATGCGGCTCAGTACAAGGCCTACCTATCAATGGTTAATTTTTTTTTTCTTAGAACTATAATATGAAATATTGGAACTCTGGTCGCTTTGCGGCCCAGTTAAATATTTAATTTTGCAATGGGTCCCTAATAAATTAGTGGTTGAAATAGATCAGTTTTCATATATGCTGCGCACAAAAAGAAAACAAAAGCCTGCAATTCTGCAGGCGTGAACAACAAAGCAAAATGGTCTAAACAAAATGTGGCCAACTGTTTTTGCAAAGTGCGATATCACGCACAATGTTTTACTTTGAATACATAGGGTAAGTACCATTGTTGCTTCCGTAACAAAGACCTGAATGCTGTTTCAAATCCAAAATTTTTTAATGTCTCGATCGAGACCTGAACATTTTCCGAGGCTTTCAAGGTTCGAGACGAGGCATTGGCATAGCGAGACCGAGACACACAAAAACCTGTGCCTCGAGACCGAGACACGTCTCGAGACATCCAACTCTGCTTAGCTTTGGCATTCTCAAAACTTTCAAGACTGCTTTGCACTATTTAAAACCAATGGTATATCCTTGGTGAAAGTTGCATGCCATAGTATGCTGGCTCAAAGTTACATAAGATTAGTTCATCATTGCAGTTCACTTGGCGATTAATTGACGTAAGTGATGACAATTTTACATAAAGCTGCTAACCAATGCGTGCAATTTTTATATGCTAAAATTTTATTCGTTTTAATTTTTTTTTCTTTTGTCGGACCGAATTTGTTTGCAACAGAATTCTCAATAGTACGAGGTATTTTAGCACACAACAATGTTTGCAATATTTATTTGTTCAGAAAGCTAACTAACCAATGCGTGCTGCTAACCAGAAAGCTGCTAACCAGAAAGCTGCTAACCAATGCGTGCAATTTTTATATGCTAAAATTGTATTCGTTTTAATTTTTTTTTCTTTTGTCGGACCGAATTTGTTTGCAACAGAATTTTCAATAGTTCGAGGTATTTTAGCACACAACAATGTTTGCAATATTTATTTGTTCAGAAAGCTAAGTTTTGTGTCGAGTGCTGTGTTTCTTTATTGTCACCTATGTGGGCCGCAAAACATTTCAATGTGTGCAGCATTTAGTCAAGGGATTTCAGTGTACAAGTTAAAATACGAAACGAACCAAACGGTTTGAGTATGTGTAAAACCATTGCATTGACAAAAATTTACATTTTGACTATAAATATTCTATGCCATATATAACTTTTTTAAAAATAACTTCAAGCCATTTATTTTATAACTAAAAATACTCTTACGACATGTATAAACTTGGCGATTCCGCAACTTTTGACACCAAAATTGTGTTTCTACGTCATTGGGTTACAAAGTTAGAGAGTTTTTCACAAATTTGATTTCTCGTGACGTCATTTGACCCGGTTGCACGGACAGTGTTGGGTGCAACTAATCAAAAACAGGCTTAAAGATGTTTTTTCATGCCCATGCAAGTTTTTAGCACTACTGTATTTCAAAATTCAACAAAAAATTTTTTTGACCCATCCTACTATAGAGACTACACAATACACATGCATAAACTTTTCTGTTTCCAGTGCGTGCTTGTCAATGTATTTTTCTCGCATGTTGTTTAATGTAAATCCTCAACATGTGGTTCATGTTAATAACGTTGTAAAAGTAATTCATTTAACAATAATAAGAATTTATTAGTGTAAAAGCTTGTTATTTAACAAAACGTTAACAATATGTCGGTATAAGTAACGCCAGTTCCACCACCATACCTATGAGTAGAGTAGATTTATTGATTTTCCTTTTGAATCGTTATCGGCGATACAAAAAATAATATAATATTACTTCTCACATTGCGATTTAAAGGCAGGGAGCACCGAAGAACCAAACAGTTATCAGAGTCGAGATGCTCCCTGACTTAGCAAAGCACAGTAATACAGAGTGAAAAAAACAATTTGGTGGCAATGCAATTTCAACACACAAAAAAATAATAATAACAACACGAAAATGACATAAAAATGAAATATTTTAGCAGAAAAAAGTAAAATTAATCTTATTGCACTCTTATAGTTTCATTGAGTTGAGTACTGACAGTAGTTTTTCTAAGAAACACATCAGGAAAATAACCAGCAAAGCAGAATAAACGCAAATGGAAAAAGTTAACCTCATAGGAATATTGTGTAGGATTGCAGTCCAAATTATAATCTGTGTTTTGATAAATTAAGGCAAAATAATTGATCCGTTCATACCAAATTATCGGAGCTACTTTAGTATAGATTAATCAAAAGCTGTTTTTTAAAAAAGTGCCAGTATAGTTCTTTTAGTTCTGAATTAATTGATTGCCATAAAATAGATCCTTTGAAAGCCAGTTGGTTTTGAGCAATTGTTTTATTAACAGGAGGTAAGAAAAAATTAGAACTTCTGGTACGTCTTGTATCATAACGATAAATTTTAGTTGTTATTGGTAAATAAATCAACGAATATTTTTGGCATTTTGCCGTAATTAATTTGATGCATAAATTTGGCCAGTTCAAGTTTGTATATATCTTCCAACTTTTAGAATATTTAGGTTTTTATACAGTGCTGCCATAGGGCTACTAACGAACTACTAAACGTAATTGCTCTTATTATGTTCTTTACTCTGATTTTCAGTTTTGCCAAATATTTTTTCGCAGCGCAGCCCCAAGCAATAATACAGTAGTGGATTCTGCTATAAACGAGACCAGGAGCGGGCAATTATTTCACACGAAGGGCCAGATTTGGAAAAACTGTTGAAGACGCAGGCCGCACGCTGATTGGAAAACAAGATGAAGCCCTTTTTTTTTGGAGATCACGGTCCACGTACGAATGTGATCTCCAAAATAAGAGGTTTTCACCTCGTTTTTTATTCCAATTTTGCACCGTTGAGGCTTATTTTTTGAAAATCACTGCCATCCATGATCTCGAAAGGAAAAAAAAGGTCTTCCGCTAAATTCACGGTAAGAATTTAAGTGTGTGATAGTGTCGGCGGGCCAGAATAAAAGGACCGGCGGGCTGGACTTGGCCCGCGGGCTGTAGTTTGCCCATGTCTGAACGAGACAGTAGTAAAGCACACATAGCGTTTCTTTACTCACATACAGTAGCTACGCAAACGATAGAATATGCCTGTGAGTTTTGCTAGTTGTAGTGATAAGTGGTTGGTATGCACAGACCAATTCAATTTTTAGTCAATGAAAACCCTTAAGTACAGGGTCAGGCAAAATGATTTGACACATTTGAAATTGTCAATATGACAATCTTTCGTCAATGAAAACCCCTAAGTCAGGCAAAATGATCTGACACATTTGAAATTGTCAATATGACAAACGTGATGCAGTTAGACTAATGGTTGAAGTAAAATTTTATACCTACTAACATGCCATTTAGTTTTCGTTATGTCTTAAAATTTACATCCTTGAGATGCAGTGGTGGGCAGTGACTAGTTACAAAAGTAACTAGTTCCTGTAGCTAGTTACTTTTTTAGTAATTGTAACTAAGTTACTTTTCTGCAAAAGTAACGGGATTTGGAACTAGTTACCACTTTAGAACCTCAAAAGTTACAGTTACTTTTATGGGGCATCTTCTTCCGCGAAAAAAAATGGAAAAAAATTGTTTAATTTTACTTCATTCGTAATAATGAACTTAGTTCTCTGACGAGCCCACTGAAACTGAGACCGAATTGAAAAGAAAAATGATCAATGTTCTAAACACGGCAACCGACAAAGCGCTAGATCAATGGTTTTCAAACTTTTTTGTGTCATCGCCCCTTTACGGTACTCTGCATATCATCATCGCCCCCTCGCCCTAATAAGGTTGTGTCTTAATAAACCTCGCAAGGGCGAGATCTATAACTCATGAATGGGAATTACCCATTTCGCAAAGGAAAATGCGTTGAAGAGCAAAAAAAGATCTTACACGGTTCATGAGCTATCGCCCCCCTTCGCCGCTTTTGCCCCCATTTGCTTTTAGCCCCCTGTTGCTTCTCTTTCGCCCCCAAGTGGGCAATATTGCCCACTTTCAAAAACACTGCTCTAGATGCTTCGACAAGTAGTGAATTTGTTCTATGACAAGAAATTAATACCATGCAAAGAAGTCTCAAAATACTTGGGTATTAAGGTAGATCACAATCTCAACTTTAAGTCTCACATCCATACAACCGTTTCAAAACTCGCAAGGTCTGTAGGAATATTAAATAAACTTCGATTCATTCTCCTTCCTTCTACTTTACTTCTTTTCTACTATTACCTCATACACCCACATCTTCTATTTGGACTTCCTATATGGGAAGCACCTATCCAATTTACTTTACTAAATTACAACTACAAAATAAGGCAATTCGAATAATTAGCAATTCTTCTATTAAAACTCCTATCACGCCACAATTTTATAAACTGAGTGTCCTCAAAATTCATATATTGCACGAATTTGAAATTGCAAAATTAATGCACCAGCACTCCTGGGGTATGTTACCATCTATTTTCTATTCTCGTTTTCAAAAACTTTCCAATAAACACACTTGGCAAACTAGAGCCATAACCAGTCATAATCTACATACTCCCAGATATTCAACCAACAGATTCCAAAAATCAATAAAATACCAAGGAGCTAAACTTTGTAATTCTCTGTCCGTTGAATTACGAAACCAGTCTTTCTCTAAATTTAAATGAAACTATATACAAATTCTTCTGAATAAATATCGATAACATTTTAATTAACCTTATAACATTTGCATTGCAATCAAATTCGATGCCGCTTTTAAGCGACTCTTCTGGGTGGCTGCTTGACTTGAAGACCTTAATCGGTCACTTCGCAGTCTCCCTTCGAGTACTTTGTTTTCTTATTTTTTATTTTGAATGCAATTGTATTTGTAATCGTATGTTTCTACGCTCGATAAATATACTGAATCGGTCTGTCTGTCTGACACCAACAACGACCGTGATGCAAGCTCAACTTGCTTAAGTGACAGTTTTTTGGCTGTTTGTTCGCACAATCAAAGCGACGAAGATCTAGCAATGTCGAATAAGTATAGAGGAGTTCCTTTTTGCCTCGCCATCACAAACTGTTGATGCAAACGCTTTTATGCACGAAAAACTTATGGAACTTTTTATTCATTTTGATACTGCTCTTTCTTCTAGTAATAAGCGTATTTAGGGGGTCAAAAGGGTAATCCCCTTTTGACTTTGCCTTTTAGCAAAAAAGAACAAAATTAATGGTACCAAGTGACTGAAGTACCGATAAGCCTACGCCAGACTCTTTCTGCGGTTTCTGTAAGCTTATGGCCAGGGGCGGATTCAGGGGGTAGGATTAGGGGTAAGTACGCCTATCCCCTTCACCTGGCATTTCCATATTTTTGATCAGTACAATTTTTCATAATTTCGAACTTCTTCGATAGCAATAAGCTTTACGAATTAACCTAAGCACGCATAATCGAAAATGTGCGAACAAAATGGATATATTTGGCGAAGCACTCGCAATCAAGGTCATAAAATTTAAACAAAATTTGCCTGAAAATTATTCAAAAGGCACTAAAACAGCCATTACAGTATGAAGAATTTTCAAAATTTTTTTGGGGGAGCATGTCCCCGAACCCCCTAGAGCCTTTTTTGTTTTGCAATCAGTTTCAAATTAGTTCTGCCTTATAAAAACTACGCTTGAAAAAAATGTCGAATTACTGTAGTGGGCCCTGCCGTCTTTTAAAAATTCTCGCCACGCCGCTGCTTCTCGTGCTGCAGTTGAACGACTCTTTAGTATTGAAAAAGATATTTTAAAGCTGAAGCGCTGTGGGCTTAGTGATATATAATTATGATCACTTTGAAATGTTATCGTTTTTGAAAGGCAATCATTTGTTATTACTGTAGCGTTTATAGTATCAGAATTGTAGCCTACTTCCGTTTGGTTTCAATATAAGGATGAATGATTTTGGTTTGAATACACACCATGGAGCTTTAGGCCTATGTGTTAAGAATTAAATTTTTTTTTTGGTTTTGCGGCATGCAAAAAAGTAACTGTAACTTGTAACTGTAACTAGTCACTTTTTTAAATTTGTAACTGTAACTAAGTTACTTTTTTGTGAAGTAACTTGTAACTGCAACTAGTTCCTTTTTAAAAGTAACTTGCCCACCACTGTTGAGATGGCGCCTTCGGGTATGACGAATTATTGCAGGCGATTTCTAGTTTTCTATTATGTATAAACAACATAACAAAATGCTAAAAATTAGATCTGAAATGCTAAAAATCATAAATAATGTCAAAATGGTCAAGCTCGGGAAAATTTCCCGGGAAATTTCCGAATCTTGGGTATTTCGAAGATTTTCGGGATCCCGGGAATTCTTGCGGTGTTGCGGAATGAAAGTCCAAGTCGAGATGCTAAAGTCGTGTAACCGTTCGATCGAAAAGCTTTAAATGATAAGTCTGATAATGATTTTTTAAATTTGGTGTTAGTTGCAATGTAAGATTCTCCGTTTTTAAAAAAAAAATTCAAAAAAGAAATGCACGGTGTTCACCACTCTTTGATAATTTTAATTGCTACATTAACAGTTTTGAATTTTGACACTAATTACAAACTTTATGATCTTGCCTTATTCGTAAGTTAATTTCCAGTTTAATAAATTAGCACAAATGGCATGTTAGTGGCAATAAAATTTCATTTCAACCATTAGTCTAACTGCATCATGCTTGTCTTATTGACAATTTCAAATGTGTCAGATCATTTTGCCTGACACTGTATTTTACCGATTCCGTTCTTCGTTCTTTCTAATAATGCTCCATTCAGTGCAATTTTAAATGGTTCATCAATTAATTTATGAGGTATTTTATTAATGATCATGTACTTAGTTTTAGAATAATTCACTTAAGCAATTAACAGATAATTTATTGCGACAAAACCATACATCCTATTTTTTAATTCTTCATTGACTTTAAATTCTAATTCTTTTAGATTGGTTCCTGAAAGCATTGAATACGTGTCATCAGCGAATAGAGTTATATCGAATTTTGAGCAGTTGGGTATACCGTTTGTATACATTAAAAAAAGAAAAGGACCAAGACAAGACTCTTGTGGCACACCATATGATATTTTGGAGTGGTTCGAAATACTATTACCTACTGTTGTATATTGATGTCTGTCAGTCAAATAGCTACGAAAGAGATCTTTAGTTTTACCTCGAATTCCAAAAACTTATACATCTTTTTGAGTAGAATTTCATGGTCCACAGTATCAAATGCTTTGGATAAGACCACAAATACGCAACAATTATATAAATTTCGATCTATGTTTTTAACTAATTTGTCATATATATTGCTTACAGCCAAAGTGGTTGAATGGTTTTCCGAAATCGAAATTGGCGTTCATTTAAAAGCTTAAATTTTTCTACATACGAAATCAACCTGTTGTAAAGCAATTTTTCAAATATTTTATCAAAATGTGAAAGCAGTGATGTAGGCCTGTAATTGGTAGCAGCTGTTTGGGTCCCCACCCTTATAAATTGGTTTTACTTCCGCAACTTTTAAACTTGTAGGGTATATCCCTTCAGTGATGCATGCAGTGAATGAATTACTAATTCTAGGTGAAATAATGGCTTTAGCTAATTTAATAAAGTTAGTTTCTACGTCATTAATTCTTGCGACTTTTTTGTTATTAAGAGAATCGATGACAAAACTAACTTCATCAGGAGTTGAAGGTAATAAAAACGATGAGTTGTTTACGCTCGATGTCGGCAAGGAAGTTAGGTTAGTTGATTCGACTGTGAGTATCGTTTTCGCCATGTTTTTTCCAACGTTTGCAAAATAGTCATTCAGTGACTCAGCTGTTGCCGATGGTTCTGTGGCAATTTCATCATCATCATTCAACAAGTTAAGTGGAGTAATGTCATTACGTGACTTTATATTAGCTACATCATTTATCATTTTCCATAGTTGATTATGATCATTTGAGTTGTGGAGTATCATATATGAGTTGTGGAGTACCCTAAGGATTCGTTCTTGGCCCACTTCTCTTCACCCTTTATATCAATGGCACCTCTAAATCTACATTTTGCAACCCTACACTTTTTGCTGATGATACTTGTCTAATTTTGGAAGACCACTTAACTGACTTGACCATACTTGACTGCCTTAAATGCTAAAGTTAATAGATGCAATAAAAAAATTGATGGTTGCAAACAAACTATCTTTAAATTTATCGAAATCCAACATTATCTTAGTTAATCCTACTTGTTACAGCAAAGAGAATATCTCTTCTGACTTAGCAACAGCTGATGACGTCAAATATTTAGGGGTGACTTTTGACAAAAACCTTACTTTTGACTCTCACATACGCAAGTTGGAAAAAATTTATCTAGAGCAGTAGGTATTGTAGCAAAAGTGAAACCATTTTTTAACAATTCAAGCTTGCTGCAATTTTATTACGCCATATTTCACTCTCATTTAAAATACGAGATTCTCACTTGGAGTTCAACATAGCCTACAAAACTTTTTCAAACAAATTGAGTATTTCACAAAATAAGTTCGTTAAAATAATTGAAGGTGGAAATTATTATGATCGAGCAGCACTATTCTATTCCAAGCTCGGCATTAAAGTTATTATCATTAAAGGGCGGTGGTGCCTGAGAGAGGACTGATCAGCATCAATTCTCACTGGTACATTGTGTAGGCCATTGTATACGCCCATTACAACTTTCATCGCTTTCTCATTTATTTAAATTGCCCTACTGGCCATATTCAGCAGGTTTTCCGGCCTGCTGCAAATACTTATCCAGTAGGTTTATATTTAGTTTTTTGACCACCGACTTTATTGTGGTTATTTCTGCACCAAATACCTTTTTTCGTAAAGCTTGGTAGTAAGTGAATTCTCCAACATGGTGATTTGAAGTTTCTTTTTCGAGGTTACATTTTCTGGGTCTTTTAAGACTCAAAAGTCGTTGAGTTATTTGGGACGAAGCCCACTCTACATATTCTTTCGTTCTCAAGCAGTCCTTCCGTTATAACCAAGATGTCCTCCACCTTTTAACTCTCCAATCCGTTATTGCGGCGCGGTAACTGGCATATGGGATTGGAATGAAGGGTTCAGGCCCCAAGCAGTTTAATGTTGATCCAGATTTAGCCAATCAATCAATCAATTACAATATTTATTTTACAGTCAACAACAACAAAGTTACGGTTAGAACTGAATATCAAAAAAAAAGATAAAATGGTTCTTGACAGCATGGAGGCAACGAATTGACCTTTCGGTCTTCAAGTCTGCAGCCCCCAGGTTAGTTTAGGGAAAAACAAAAAACAGTTAAGGTCGTTTCTTATTCTTCGAATCAAAGAATCAGCGCAGTGTCAACCAGGCGATATAAGGTTTTTAGCAATAATTTAGTAGTAGGTAATTTTTGTATTTGCTTTTAAACAATCTTGCAGAATTTTGAATTTCTGATGGGATATTGTTCCATATTGTTACTCCTTGATGTTTAATGCATCGTTGAATATCTAGGAATATATAGCTTATTGCATGAGGATTCAGTCGCTCTGGTGGCATTAGAGAATTTTTTGTTAGCGTAAAAAGTTTAGATAATTTGGGTGGAAGGTTACAAGTAAAATGAGCGTGTACAATTTTAGTTAAGTTTTAGAATGGAGTATTTATTAAAGAATTTAGTGGGGTTATCCAGCGAAGAGCCACCTCCGATCATTTTTACAGCTTTGTTTTGAAGGGATTGAAGTTTATGGAGGTAGGAAGGAAAAGTAGAACCCCAGATAATAAGACCGTATGTGAGTTGACTGTGGATGAGAACATAATATATTTTAAGTAAGGCATTTTGAGGTAAGATAAGGCGAAGTTTAGAAAGGATTCCCATCGTCCTCGATATTTTGTGTTCCAGTAAAAGTATGTGATTGTAGAATTTTAAGTCAGCGTCTATTGTAATTCTGAGGTAATTTACTATTAAGGTTTGTGGAACGAAAGTGCTATCTAGACAAATTCCAATAGTTGCAAGGGATTTGTTTAATTTACGAGCGATGATAACAATATTCGATTTAGCGGGATTGACTGTTAATTTGTTGGCTTTGAACCATTGAGAGATTTTTAGGAGGTCAGCATTGATGATTTCTGTTAAATTTTGTTGGTTTTTATCACAATAAACTAAACACGTATCGTCGGCGAAGAGCCTGGGGACGCAAGTGATGGATGTTTGTAAGTCGTTAACATAAATCAAAAATAATAGAAGGCCAAGGATTGAGCACTGTGCTACATCGTAGTTATTATTTACAATGGTGGATTTGCACCCATTGACAAATACAAATTGTTTTCTTTTGCGAGAATGATTGCAATATATCTTTAGCAGTCCCACGAATGCCGTAGTGATCTAACTTCGAAAGTAAAATATCATGGCATATAGTACCAAACGCTTTGGCGAGGTCTAAGAAGATCAATCCAGTATATAAGTTGTCATGAATATTTTCATAGCAAGAAGTTAATACATCTAGGAGTGAATGGGTAGTTGATAGTTTGGCTTGAAATCTTCATTGAGTGCAAGTTGGTACATTGTGTTTAGTCCAGAATTTAGTCAGTCGTGTGTGGATAAGTTTTTCGATTATTTTAGAAAAACAGGTCAAGATTGAAATGGGCGATAGTTAGATGGGATTTGACGATTGCCTTTTTTGAAGATAGAAATAATTTTAGCTATGGTGCCGTTTTCAGGAAAGATTCCGTTTGTAAAGGATAATTGGATAAAAAGATGAAGTACAGGAGTAACGACGGAAGAGGCAATGTGCAGATAGTATGGGGGTATTAGGTCATGTCGAAAAGACTTATTTATGTTGAATGAGAAGATTGCGTTATTGATTTCTGTCGTACCAGGAATGTCAAGAAACATAGATGACGAAATGCGGTTTGTTGAATAATTGATGTGATCTTTTTTAGAGGAGCTTTCAGTCCTATTGGCCAATTTAGAACCAATTGTCGAAAAGAATTCATTTAGGTAGTCAGCGATGTCTTGCGGTGCTGAAATAGAATGATCGTTTATTTTTATGCGAGCTAGGCGAGGTAGCGTTGGCATGCTTACGGTTTGATGGTAGTACTAAACTTATAGTGTTCCATACCTGACATAGGTCGCCTTTATTTGCTTCAAATTTGGCTTCGTAATGCTTTTTTTTAGAAATTGTTTTGATTTTAGTTAATACATTGATGTATTTTTTAAAATAACACTTTTCACGTTCGGTTCCAGATATATAATGCGATTTGAACATTTGGCGTTTATTCTTGATGGAGATTAAAATGCCTTTAGTAAGCCAAGGTTTGCTGCAAAGTTTCAGCTGACGTCGCGATAGCTTTGGGAACGGAGTATGTTTGTCAATAGTGGAAGATACAATGCTTGTAAATTTGACAAAATTCTCACTAAAGTTGTCGTTTGTTAATTGAGAAAGGTTAATATAAAAGGATTCGAGTTTTTTTTTCCAGATCTTCACAGAAAGATTCAGCTGCAAATTTTGATTTATCTCCGTAGTATTCATCAGGATGGTTTTTTAAATTATTTGATTTTCTTTCGTCTATTTTGCATAAAATCGGATAGTGTTCCGTAACATCCACCTTAAAAATAAAAGAATCTATTTGATGAATCGAATCATTAGTGGTTATGTGGTCAATTATAGAGGAAAATTCAGGGGTTACTCTTCTGGGTTTAGTGATTGTTGGAACAGCTCCATTGGCCACAATCAGGTTAATATAGTCGTGAGATATACTTGTGCGCTTAGATTTTAGCATATTGATATTAAAGTCGCCAAGAGTGTAGTATGGTTTACTGGAGGTACATAGGTCATTTAAGCAATCAGAAAAACCATCAACAAAAATTTTTACGGTGGATTGATCAGGATGTCGATAAACTGTCCCAACAATGAATTTTTCAGTTGAATTGGATTTACATAATTCGAGCCATAAGCATTCAGAATTTGACATTATGTATTGATCAGGACATAATTTACATGTAATATTATCAGACACATATACCGCTACGCCGCCTGCTGAGGATTGTGAGTCAACATGAAAAAATTTGTATTGAGGAATCGTGATGTTGTCAAGAGGGTCGTTATATATTCGGGTTTCGGTTAAGCATATAACATCTGGTCTAAGTCTAAAAGAAACAAGGAAGTCATAAAGCTCATCAAAGTTTTTGTTCAGGGATCTAATGTTGAGATGTAAAATAGTCAAGGAGTTATTGTGATTGGGTGAATCAGAATTAGGAGATAAATAGGTACAATTCTTAAAATTTTCGAAGACTGATTTAAAGATGGCATCGCGCTGTTCCCGTTTATCGAAGAAGAAATCATTTTTTTTTTCTTTTGGGGCTGCTAAACTTGGCTCCAAGATGTCAGCCAACTCCCGGTCTGGCAAGGGCGCCATAATCATCACAATCTGCTGAGCAAAAAGAAGAAAAAAATTTTTCAGCAGTACAAGGTAGTGTACGGAAGAATCAAAAATACTTCAAGCTCAGTCATTGCATCTTGTAGCACATAATAATGAAAAATACTGTCATAATATCAGCAATCATACTAAACTAAACAACGTAACATAATTGCGTGCCTAGTAAATGTAATATTTAAATAACAGTCAGTTTTTAATTTTTTATGTCAAAAATGCGTAGTTAACTGTTAATAGGAAAAATTTGATCATTTCGCTAGTGCGCGTAAGCTTATTTAGCAGAGAGAATAGGGAGTACTACTGCATAGTTAGCAGTTATCACTGTATTATGTCAAACGGATTTGATAGAAAAAATCAATAAATTGATCATAAGGCAATCTACAGCTGGTTTGAGTTCACACAAAATATTCAAATATTCAATCATATTATGTATGTTAACTAATAAGGAAAAACATTTTTCTGTTGAATTAGTCAATTACAGTAACTAGTGCGACAGTCTAAGGTTGCGTAAGTGGAATTTCGCAATTGTTGCACTCTGGAGCATTTTTAGAAAACAACGTTTCAGATCTATTTCACTCTTTTATTGTCACAATGCAAGCAGTATTCTCCATTTTCAACTTGCCTTTTCGTTTTTTGATTCTCAGCTCGAGCTTTGTTAAAGTGGGGGATTAAATTCTTTCTCTTTTTTTGAAATGCGCGAGATAAATGGTCAGTGATGAAAGCGTAAGGCGAGCTTTGGTTCATTTCACGCCTGGTCAGATTGTATTTTTTCAACTTTTTTGCCTCTTTGTAAATAGCAGTTTTGTCTTCCATTTAAGCCAATTTAACAATTATTGGTCTTGTGACTTGTACGCCTTATCTAAAAAGAGGCTGTTGGGGAAGCCGATGCAAATCTACAATCGGTACTTCATCAACATCCATCTCAAGTTCTTCTTTCATAAATTTTTTTAGTTTTTGAGTAGTTATATCTCGACTTTTCCAGGCTAATTTTTCGTCGTTTTCAACACCATGAATGAGGATGTTCAACCGCTTGCAGTAGGATTCGTTTTGAAGAGCGATTCTTTCGTGTAGGTCTTTAAACTGTTCTAATTCGTTAATTTTTGCTTTCATTTCATCCGAGAATTCGATATTTTTTTTTCAATGATTAGAGAATTTGAATTCGATATTTTTTTTAGAGAATTCGATATTAGAGAATTCGATATTTTAGAGAATTCGATATTATTTTTTCAATGTCATCACAACGATTTGAAAGTTTATGCTCAACTGTAGTTAACCTTTCATTAACACTAACCATTTCGTGATCTAATTCATTTATTTTAGTAGCAATAATTTGTAAGGTTGCTAAAATCTTTTTCAGCTGTTGTTCCATTTTGAACTCTTTGATAGCTGCAAGTAAAAAGCTTGTTCGCAGATTGAGTGCTGCTTGCAAGTTTGGATTTTAGTGCTTTACCCGCAAGACTTCAGCTTTTTTCAAGCACGTCTGCCATCCGTCGCTACTCGCTGTGAATGATCATTGCCAAGATATCCGCCTTCTCATTACCTTGGATGCCGGTGTGATCCGGCGTCCAAGCAAAAGTGACGTGATTGTCTTTACCCAGTATATTTAGGTTTTTGATGCACGTTAACACTGTGTTAGATTTCACAATATTATTTTGGATTGCCAGAATCGCTGCTTGGCTATCCACTAAAATTATTATTTTTTCAAAATTATGCAAAGCACAAGATTACAATAAAATACAAAATTTCAAGAACTTTTCAACATACACAACCCCAATAAGCTATCACAGCATCATAGAAATATCTTAGTTGTGAATGTAACTTATGCATGTCCCACCTTATTTTCTTTACCTAACCCGTATTAACCAAAAGGGGGCAGAATCACTCTTCCCCAGGCGAGAATTAAGAAACCCGAACATTTGATGCATAAACTTACTCAGCACAACCAGTGTAAAATACCAGCAAACAGCTACACAAAATAATGCACGACAAAGCGCAGGAAAAAACTTTGATCTCTATGAAAGCTTGATACGTATTGTATGTGAAAACTCGCACCGGTTTTTCCAATTAACTTGGATCCGTCAGTGTAGCATCTGATTAATGCTTGGTTCTAAAGCATTCTCATACTGCACTGCGTCCTTGCGTTCCATAACAAGGCATTTGTACTGTTTTCCAAATACCTTTGTTTTAGTCATTAGGTCTGCTGGCATACTCAGCAATGGCAAGTTTATCTTTGCTTCATCGCATACGTCTACATGACTTTTGGTTTTTCTTGTTGAACCAATTGTCTTACCAGACCAAAGGTTCACATGGGGTATTCATCCCGTATGAACCTTTTACTGCCTCTAACAATACAAATTTATTAATTGGCATGATGTTCAGCAGTATCTCTAAAGCTCTTGTGGGGGTGCTGGAAAATGCTGAAGAAATCTTAAGACACGCTAGTTTTTGTACTCTTGAAATTTTTTTCACTAGATATTTTTTATTTAGTCCGCCCACCCAGGATGTACTGTACACGCGTATGTGATGACGGGTCGTATCATTGCAGTGTATATCCATCGCATGTTAGTTTGATTAAATCCCCACGCTTGGCCCAATATTTGTCTGCATTGTAGTAATGCAGCAGTTGTTTTGCGAGCAATTTGTGTTAAGTGAGGTTTCCAAGTAAGCTTACTGTCAAGGGTTATCCCTAGTGGTGTTGCTTCTTAGAAAAGTTCTAGTTGGCGTCCATTTAAACGCAAGGTTCCGAAAGCCGGCTTCCTTTTGTTAGTAAACAGAAATACTTTAGTCTTCTTACTGCTGAATTGAAGCTCTTGATTATGAGCCCAATCACTTGCAATATTTAGCGCGTTTTGAGCCCTACCTTTGATCCTTAGCATATTGGTGCCAGTAACCCAAAGTTGCTACATCATCAGAATAGGCTTGCACATGAAAACCCCTTTTGCGTAGATCTATCAACAAGCAGTTTAAATACACAGTTCCATAGACAAGGGGACAAAATACCACCTTGGGGATTCCCCTTTACTACTCCTCTTTTAATCTTCTCACCATTTAGCTCCACTTAAACTATGTGCTGTCTTAGTAAATTATTAATCCAATGGACAAGAAAAGGCGACACTTCCATTTCTCGAAGAGCATCGTCAACGCCACTATGTGTGATATTGTCAAAAGCACCAGCAATATTCAAAAATATTCCTAGTGCTGTTCTTTTCTTAGCTAAGCAAAGTTCGATTCGTCGTACAAATTCGTGCAGTGCGGTTTCACTTGAAACGTTAGCTCTGAATCCATCCTGGAACACGGAAAACCTTGCTTGCGAATTAGAATCATTATTAAAATGATACAATAATAATCTCTTCAACCATTTGAGTTCAAATGAAGTTAAGATGATCATCCGGAAAGACTTAACTTCACGATAGTTTTCTTTACCTAGTTTAGGAATGAAGATACCGGTCCCTTCCTTCCATACTTTTGGCTCATGGCTGCACTTTAAGCACGTCTAGAAAATGCTTTGGTATATTTTAGCCATCCAAGCAGTTGCACTGTGGCTCGTCATCAATTCCGTAAAGAGATGCCAAGAATCTTTCTTGGCTTTTCTAGCGGCATTTTCGAAGGTCAGTCGGATCTGCTTAAAAGCTTCCCAGGCATTTCCAAGTTTTGATTTGATGGCTTTACGTTGGGCTCTGCAAGCCTCTCTTCGGAGACAGGCTAGCTCCGTATTCCACCAAATGTTGTCAGTCTTACGACGGATCTTAGCTGAGGGCACGATACACTGTAAGATTTTATTATTCCTGATTGAATACTTGATGCCAGTTTTTCTATATCATTTACTGACGATATGCTAACTTGTGTGCTATTCAAATCATGCAATCTCTGATCAAGTTCGTTTGCATACTTGTTCCAGCAAGTACGTCTAACATTTCTGATGATTTTTCTTCTTTTGGTGCCACTTTGAGTTCTAAACCTAAAATATGCATGTGATCTGAAAAGGATGGCACATCACTGACATGCCAGTTCCTTATACAGTTTGCTACATTTCGGTTTATTAGAGTCAAATGTAGCACTTCTTCTCTTTTTCTCGATCTAAAAGTGGGCTTATTGCCCACATTACAGAAGTTCAGGTTCGCACTTGCACAGTACGTAAGCAAATCCATACCGCGTGTATTGACGTTGTAGGAGCCCCATACTGTGTGATGCGCGTTTGCATTAGTTCCTATCTCTGCAGGAATGTTATTTTCATCTCTGAATGACAGCAGCTCTTTCAGAATTACTGGCGGAACTGGTTGTTCCAAAGCCATGTAAGCCAATACAAAAATAAAGCTATCTCCTTCTCGTCTTACATTTTTAATTCTCACCGCTGCCACATCTTCGCTAGAAAATTGTGGTATGAGAGAGCATGTCATATGAGAAGTCACATATATATACATGCTCGGGGAAGGTTATCTTTTTCAATGCCTTAAAAAAGTTTCCATCCTCTGAGTTTACTTTTGATTGCGTCTCCATAAATAGGGGGGGGGGAATAAATACTTTTTTTCAGGCCCCCCCGTAAAATATGCTATCCCATAACAGAATCATGATGCAAACAAATTTTTGTCTAATATGTTCATAACCCCCTGTAGATACCCCTGAAAATTTGCAAACTCCCTTATATTTCAAAATTGCATCTTTTGGTTATTTTTTTAGATAAATATATGATGTGGCCATTCATTTTTAGTGTTTTTTAGCCAGGAGTACGTTTATGCGCTTAAATAACTTTTTTATAAAATCAAATGTAACCCCTTTTCCTACTTTATAGTAAATTGACTTTTTGATGAATTTCCAGAAAAAGGTTCATTGCATGCTTTTTTACCAACAAGCAATCTAATCCTAATGACAGTTCAATCAAACTGAACGTGGAATTTTAACACTACTTTTGCTGGTACCGGTAGTAATTTAACCTGCCAAATCAAAACTAACAGTGATTATTGCAGTATTTGAAATTTGTTTTGTTCTATGGACTCTTAGCAATGACTTGGTAGTTAGCACAGATCGTGCACCAGGTAAAACGCTTTGTTCCACTCGTTCAGTGTTGATGCTTGACAAACAAAGCTCGTTCAGTGTCGATGCTTGACAAACAATGCAGCGATTGAAATAGCAATTGGAAGAGACAAGCTGCATGCCCAGTTGAAGATAAGTGTTACGGTAAGTGCTCATGCCACAAACATCAGATGATCGAGTGGATAGAGCGTCTGTTTTTGGATCGGTAGACTGGAAGTTTGATTCTGATTCGCGTCAAACTAATGGCTTAAAAATTGGTATTCACAGTTTCCCTGCTTGGTGTTAAGGGACAGTGTAGAGCTAGCCGGAAAGTTTGCTTGTTTTGCCATTGGGAAAGGCACTTAACGAGACTTCCCCATATTGTTGTGGGATGCAGATGGCTGGTAGCCACTAAGCGAGCTCGTATAGTCGCTTTTTCGTGATAGGTGGATAAAATTCAAATAAATGAAAATAAAAAAACAAGTGACAATGTTACAAAAGAATTTCTGGGCATTATGATGCGATTTTATCAGTAAGGACTTTCATTAAAAGCCTTAGAATTCTTCCGAAGAATTTGCTGCTCGTATTGCTCCTATAAAAAATAAGGCAGTGTAATAAAAAAAAGAATAATGCGTAGATTTGTCTATGCGAGTGCATGTGGCGTTTACCACATTGAATAGCCTACTTTTGGTGTTTTTCAATGAATATGAGCATGTTACAAACAATCTTGCATGTGTTTTGCGTACTTTTCAAAATATACTGCAGATTGTTTGGTCACACTTTCATACTCGGCATTCATGTGGTTCATCCTTTACTTGCTTTGAAGCACAAGAACAACACATTATACCAAAAGTTAATACTTTTTATGCAAAAACGTTATTGGTGATAGTCACTAATACTGAAGCTGAAAAACTTCTGGATAACTGTATCACAAAACCAGCTTTCGAATTTGTGAATTAGGACCCGTTTGTAGCCCGACTTTAACGAAATTGCAGTTGTCATAAACTGGAGTTGATGAAAATCTTTCAAGAAAATGCTGTACTTCCAAAACTGTTAAAAGAATAATTCTGACGTGGAACAGTATCTGAATTTGGAAATTTTGATCCAGCTCGACAAAAACTATTTATCAATTTGAATCCAGGCCTTCGTGAAAATGCTGCTGTAAACAATATGGCTGCCAAAAGTCAAGCAGGGTGTGTTGATTACGAACTGAAAAATACAGGCAACCAAAGTCTTGACTGTGTCTTTATCGAATGTCACAGCTCAAAAGATTCAATTCAGCAAAGCAATCAGAGTCAAGATCATAGCAAGGTTTTTACCCCGATAAGTGCATTGATGAAGATTGGGAATGAGTTTCGGCGTCAGCTTTAACAAGACGAAATCTCGGAGAAAGCTGATGAGAACTGACCAACGTCGTAATGAAGATCTACTGTAACTCGTCTGAAAAGCATTAGTGGAGTTTGTGCTGCAGAATTAACATATATTATATATATACGTGGCTCGCACTGATAATGACATTAATGAAGTTCATCCGAATTTACTACGAAGTTTGGTGTGCGCGTGACACTTGCCTTTCAACGTCCAATTGTAGCGAAGTTTTTCAACTAAAGCTTTCGTTTGAGTTCATCATTCGTTCTTTTGCAATGGTAGAGGTAACAACAGTCTAAATTGCAGCGAATTCAGTTGTTGGTCTAAATCGGATTAAACTTCAAAGGTTAAAAATATTAGTTGGTCTACGTCAGTAAGCTACTGCAATATTAACTGTAGCTCAAAAATGAATCATGAGAAGAAAATTGATCTTGTACTGCAAAAATTGAGTTCAATTGAAAAAAGAATGGACAGCTTCGACCAAAAATTCAGTGACTTAAGCCTAAGATTGGAAGAATTAGAAGCCAATTGCGACAACAGAAACGATGAAGTTAAAAATTTGCTGTCAGCTAAAGTTGACTTGACAACCTTTCAGCAGCTGGCCCTCGAAAACTTTAAATCTAACTATGAAAAGGCGCAGATTATGCAAGAGTCATATGCATAGGCGCCGAGTTTGTGATTTTACCGGGCATGCGGTAATTTTATGACGTCAAAATTGAAATATTACCACGTGATTACTTAAATCTTAAGATGTAGTAAAATTGGTGAAATTAATTTGTTTGCAATCATTAGGCTCTACTACTGCTTAGACTGTACGTTTCAACTTGAAATTCGGCCAAATTAGAAGTTTCAAACGTTTGGCACGTGATTAACTTTTATCTTGTCTTAACATCGTTGTCACATAAGCATGCATTTTTTCTACCGCGTGCTATATACAGGGTGACCCAAAAATAACGGGCTTCAATTCTAATTATTCTAAATACACGGGGCCCGTTTTTTTTTGGGTCACCCTGTATGCGTAATCACTTTGACTGACGCAGCACACTTTTAATAGCTCAAAGAATAAAATCGAAAAGAAAAATAATTTAGTGGAAAAGCTACACCTCATGCATGCTGCGTACGCGCCTGTGTTACGCGTAGATGTTTGGTATTTCTGCGCAAAAGCAAATTTTGGTGCTGAAAAATTTACGTGAAGCTGCTTCAGCTCCACCAACAATAATTTTGAGAAAATTCTCGTCTGTACGAAGTGAATTTTACTGCGAAATGCAAAATAATGAATTTTCTCGGAGAAGCCTTAGATCAAGTATGTCCAACCTTTTTTTGCAGCGGGCTGCATTGAGAGCTTGATTAGCCTTAATTCCTTGAATGGGCCGCAAAAGTTCTACGTTGCTTTTTAGAGCTAAAAAATCCTCGTTTCTTTAGAAAAAGAGGTCTTCACTGCTTTGTAGAGCTTTCCCATGAATGATAAGTGGGCCGCACAGAAACACCAAGAGGGCCTAATGCGGCCTGCGGATTGGGCATGGCCGCCTTAGATCAATGCAATAAATACGAGATGCGCTAGCAGTAATCATTGCAACGTCACAGAAGCAAATAATTAAAAAAATATCAATGTACCAACTTTTTTCGTTGTCAGAAACTTTACTTAGCCTATTTTTTTACTCAATTCAAAACGCTGCATGTCGGGATTTGGTCATGATTTGTTTTCTAAACAGGCCTACCGTTGCAAACTTACGAAAACTAAACTGATATATAAAACTTAGTTTAGCTTGCTTTATTTTCGTAAGTGTAACTTACTCGCAACAAAATTTTCCATCTTCTATTTTTTCACAATCTCAGTCAAACTATTATAAGCAAAAGTAGGTTAACCCAAAAAAATCTTATTTAGAATGTTATCATACAATTAGCAGAATTAGCGCAAATCAAAAGCATTGCATTAACAAACAGAAGCGAATTTTAGTTCGCAAAGCACTTTATACTTCAACTAAATCTATTACTCATAAACGAAGCTGTTAGACTGACACTAAAACAAAGACTTTCATCGCCAAAACTACAATTTGTCAAACCGCGGGTGGGATTACGAGACCCATTTGTGAGGGCGTTCAATCATAAAATTATCACATCATGAAAAGCGGTGGAAAAGGAGATTCAGCAGAAAGTTGTGTTACTTAAACCAAGAAAAAACTTTAACAAAGTATTTTTCATAATATAACCAAACGTGTGGGCATGCACGGCATGCCCGCATACCCAAAGTCGGCGCCCGTGGTCATATGACAAAAGGCTAAACATACTCATTCATGGATTTAAAGAAAACAGCGATAGCCCTTCGGAAAAACACGAGGAATCATTGGACAAATTTCACGATTTTTTGAAAAATAGCTTGCAAATTGAAGACCCCGATGCAGTTGAAGTAGTCGACATTCATAGATTGCCTTAGCACCCGGTACAAAGATTTGGAAGAAACGTTGTTAGACCAATAATCGTAAAACTACTCACCATGCAAGATAAAACCTTAATATTCAATTCTGCGAAACACCTAAAAGCCTACAACAGCAAACGCATAAGCAAAGACGCCACTTCACCACACATCTTCATCACAGAGGATTTGCCAAACAAATTCCACGATCAATGCAAACGCCTCCTACCGGTTTTCTAAGACGCGAAACGTAGACAACAAAAGACATATTGGAAGGATATAGACGGAAATTATGAGCTTTTTGTGAACGGCAAGAAAGTTGAAGCTTCTGAATAATGTAAGGTAGCCTATTTAAGCATTATTGACTTTTTTTTTTCTTCTTTATAGACTTCACTTTTACATGATTTCCTGAGCTGATTAGTTGATCTTAAACCGGTTCAAATTTACCACAAACGGTAATGGATATATTATAAATGGATGGTTACATTTGAATAAGTAACAACCCGGTATCGATTGGTTTTAGTAGACTACGATAGTTTAAATCTACGTCCTTAATCGATAATAACTTAGCGCTTTCGCAGAATCTCGTTATTTCTGCCGTTTTTTCTCGGAAAGTAACAGCTACAATTGTTATGTTTTTGAGATAATCGAGGTTTTGTGTTTTTCGCAATTGCGCAAAATCATGATTGTCAATTTTTTTATGACGTTATAAGAAACCATGAAAAATCTCGTTTGTGATTTTGCGATATCATAAAAAGACATGATAATTACAATGGTGGTTATTAGTTTATTACCAGCAAAAAAAATTTTCGCAAAAACATAGCGAAAGATTTTTTTGCGTGTAGTTATTACCCCTTAATCATTACGAAAGTAAATAAGGAATGAGTTTGACTTTACACAGATAATGAAACATCAATTTTTGAGTCGAAAACTGTAAAAAAACATTTTTGAAAAATTTGTGGTTGTTGCCTTTTGAGAGGGAACGGCAGATTTGTACATAAGTAGGAAAATAATAGCTGTAGGCTAGTCACCTCGTGAGAATCGTCCTGCTACATTAGTGTACCCTTACAAGCAGCAGTCGCGGGTACGTATTCAATTAAACACCCAAAATGAACTAGAAGTGGTGGATCGTGTCTGGTACTTGCCACTTACTATTTTGCAATTTTATGCGATCAACTCGGTTTATTTACTTCTCATTCCTTCCTAGTGATACAGCAGTATACGATTTTAAGGTGCTGACATAAACAAGGGCGACCGTTCAAATACGATTCTTCTTAAACTTCCTCTTCGTACAATAATGCTAGCACATTGCCAATGTCATTCATTACTGTATAACTGCCTGTTGCTTTACTTTTATTTATTTACCTTATTTACAAGAAGGCATGATCCGGCCATGTTCTTGTTTTTTTTTTGTTTGTTTGTTTATGCACTTGTTACGTATTTTTACTGGTTTGTGATGTGTTAACTGCTAGTTTTGGCCTTGATTCAATAACGTTCCTAAGTTCTATATGCATTCGGGCTTATGGAACTCTGCAAAAAGCTGTGAACCTGATGTGATACCCACCGCTTCTGCGCTTAATTTTTTGTTCTCTTAAACGCTTCACGTAATGTTTTCTGTCTTTGCTCGATTACATCCGCATACCTTCTAATTGATCTTAACTACATTTGCGTATATTTTGTGACCCACTATGCACAGATGATAATCGTCTTTAAAGCAGACCTAATAACTGATTTGCTGTATTTTTCTTCTGTCCTTCGTTAGACTGTAATTTAGCGTGCACGCAGAATATGGCGCCTGTCTCCGGCAAGGAGTTAGTGGTGCTTGTCAAGATGTCGCCCTGCAATCGAATGATTACTGTCCCAGAAAACTGTGTGACAACTTACTTAATTCAATCACAACAAACATTAAAATTGCAAATATACCGACCCAACCGCTAGCTCTTTAAATTTTGACGATAATCGCTCCTTGATCCTTTTGCATGTTAACATTCGCTCACTTCATAAAAATTTTGATTCACTGTACGAGTTTTTAGTCACTTTATCTTTTAGTCCGGACATAATCTGTCTAACCGAAACTCGACTTAAAGACGAAGCATTAATTAATATCGATCTTCCCCTTTACTAGTTTATTCACGTTGATAGTGCAACTGCGGCTGGTGGTGTGGCGATATAGGTATCAAACAAGCTTCAATTCGAGGTTTGTCTCAATCAACATGTATTAAATTCGTCCGAATGCTTGTGGCTCGAACTCTGTGAAAACAACAGTAACAACAGTAAATCGAAATTTATAGTTGGCGTGGTTTATCGTCATCCCGACCAAACTAGTTTTTCTACCTGCCTCACAAATCTATCCAACTCAAAAAAAGTTTATTATATTTTAGGTGACTTTAACATTAACATTCTACAAGATAACCGGTCAAAGTCAGCCAGTGAATACATCAACCTTATTGTACGTCATGGCGCCGTGCCAGTAATAACCATTCCGACAAGAGTAACTTCAAATTCGTTCACTGTCCTTTGTATAATTACTAAACCCCGACCACAACAAACCTACGAATCGAAAAAAATGTTACATAGAGACAAATCTTCTTTTCGCGTAGATTCCTTCTGTGAAAATCTTGAAGCTAATTTAATCAATGTATTTTCACAACAGCCTGAATTAAATAACGACAACTTCAACGAAATGTTTGAACTTTTTCCAACCACGGTCGTAAGTACCATCAATGCACATGCCCCTTTAAAACCTTTGTCAAGAAAACAAAAAAAAATTTTGAGTAAGCCCTGGCTAACTAAAGGACTATGAACTTCAATCAAGAATAAAAGATCAATGTTTAAAACTCATTTTTTGAGCGATGATGATGATAAAACAATCTTTTATAAAAAATATGTTAATAAGCTGACTAAGCTCAAAGCGCTATCCAAAAAAGGTTACTTTTCTTCAGCAATAAATGATACCCAAAAAGATCCCCGTAAATTATGGAACGTCATTCGTTCTGTACTTCCTGCCTCCCAAGACTGTGCTTCTGCCATTCCGCTTTCTTTGAAAATAAATGGGCATACCATTACTAATGATCAAGCAATATCTGAGCATTTCAATGACTTTTTTTGTTCCATTGGTGCTAGCTTAGCCGACAAGTTTAACCAATCTGCACCAAATTCATTATCTCAATATCTTGAACAACGTGTCTCTCCATCAATTTATTTAGATGTCCCCAATTTTTCTGAAATCATTAATGCAATACAAGCACTTAGTCTGAACAAATCGATAGGACATGACAATATTCCACCTTACTATCTTCGCATTGCCTCATCCATCCTAGCCCCGTACCTTTAGATTTTTATCGATTTCTGTTTTACCAAAGGCGTCTTTCCTGAAACATGCACAATTGCTAAAATTGTACCAATATTCAAAAAAGGTGAACGTGAGAACCCTTCTAACTACCGCCCCATGTCTATTCTAACATGTTACTCTAACACCCTTGAACGAATAACACATACACGTTTGATTAGCTTTTTTGATATGCATGGCATTATTCAACACACTCAGTATGGCTTCCAACGTAATGTATCGACCAACTACGCTCTTGTAGATGTAGTTACTCAATCATTTGAAAACATTAATAATAACATGTATACTGGTTTAATCTTCCTTGATCTCACAAAAGCATTTGACACTGTCAATCATAAAATACTACTCCACAAATTAGACCACTATGGTATACAAGGCCAATGAAACAATCTTCTGCGTGCGTTTTTAAAAAGAAAACAATACGTCAATATCAACGGCAGTAACTCCTCCCTACTAACCAACAACCATGGGGTCGCCCAGGGTTCTACTTTGGGGCCTCTTTTGTTCTTGATCTACATTAACGATTTGCCACATTCCGTTAACTGCATTCCCAGGTTATTCGCAGATGATACATGCTTAGTTTTCTCGGCTCCTACCCCAACCCAATTAAGTGCAATTATGAACAAAGACCTTGACAATATTTCAAAGTGGCTCTATTCAAACAAACTTACTGTAAACCCCTCCAAATCTAATGCTCTAATTATTCCTCCCAAACTTAATAAACCCCCACCCATGATTGATCTCTCATTGAACAACTCATCTATTCTCATAAGTAACGGTGCCAAGTATTTGAGCGTGACTATAGACAGCCTTCTAAAGTTTGACAAACACTTCTCCTCCATTGAACATAAAATTTCTAGAGCAGTAGGTATTATCTCCAAACTGCGCCATTTCTTACCCACTAATGCACTGTTAAATGTTTACTACGCTTTTATCCACCCTCACCTTTTATATGATCTGCCGATTTGGGGTTCATCTTTTCCTTCACACTTAAAAAAGCTAACCGTTCTTCAAAACAAAGCAATTAAACTAATCGGTGGTGGCTTACCAAGAGACAGGGATACACCCTTTTATTATAAACTAAATATACTTAAACTCTCCAACTTATTCAAACTTGAAATAGGGAAATTTGTCCACGCGCACTTTAATAATAAATTACTGTTCACTCTATCCGGCTATTTTTCCTTAACCTGCGAGATGTCTCAAAAAAACACAAGATCTACTCTATCCTGAACCAACTGTTTATATATTCCTCGCTTCCGGACTAACCGTTTACAAAAATGCATAAGGTACCAAGGAGTGAAAATTTGAAATGATATACCCCCAGAAATCCAAACCACCTCGCCTATTTTATTCAAAAAACGATACAAAAAACACTTGATTGAATTTTATGTTTAAAACGACCAATAAGTTTATGGTGTACTGTTAGATTCTTTTTTAATTATTAATTTATCCTCCAGCTCTGGTTGATCAAGAATCCATTCAAAATTTTTCAAATAACGACTTTAGGGTGGCAGCTGACTAGATGACCGGAAGGTCCACTCGCCGTCTCCCTGCGGTCTTATATTTTTTCTTTTTGTCTTCGTATTTCTTATGTTTGTGTTTTGATGTTACCGCAAATAAATATCGATGATTATTTAGAAAAAAATGTTAAAAATTGTTTTACATAAAATAACATATTAAGAAGCATAATCATCTTCCTGATAAAAATCATTAAAAATGAATGGTCACACCTGGTATTTTGGTAATAAAATATGCAATACATGTTAATTTTGCTATTTGGGGGAACTCACAAACTTCAAGGGGTATGTACAGGAGGGATAGTAACACAGACGATCAAAAATTTTTTTGTACCATCATTCTGTTATAGGATAGCATATTTTAAGGGGGGTGTATAAGCGATATCAAAAAATTTTCATTCATCCCCCCCTACCATAAGTCCAAAATTCCTGAACTAGGATTATACCTTGAACAAATGTTTTTTGTTACTACACATAAGTTGTAGCTAGCTGCCTTGTAACTGTGAAGATTAATCTGTTAGCATTCAAAGCCATTTGACTCGGTTTTTCGTGCTGGGATTTGTTTTTGATTAATTGAAGCGTTTGTTGTAGATCTATTACTCATACACGGTATGAATTTTGAAAATTCATCAACTGTTTCCCTGACGCCACTCAGACGTGCTACCAACGTCCGAAGACATTGATGGATTCTGAGTGGGCGAATTGGAAATTTGGGCGGTATTCGACTTTTCAATCAACGATGCCACTGAAACTGTTTTCTCTTGATTTACCAGAGGCTTCTTCAACAAAGGAAAAGTCCAGACTAAATGCAATTTCTTTACACTCGTTTCCACTTCAAATCCTGTAAAAGTGGAGACTTACTTGTTGAGTAGTTCCACTGCCGCTGAACAGTTCAGCAACTGTTCGCTGCGACAGTGGTTCTTCTCTTATTAAAGGAACTAGCCGTACTGTTTTCGTTTTCTGTTTACTTTCTTCCATCATTCATATTTTTGGTTTTTCTTTACAGCTGGGAAAAACCTAAAAGCCAGATTTAAAAAAAAAAATGATGGCCTCGTCAAGTTTCCTAACTGAAACCGGGCGACTATGTGCGATGGACTTGTCATTCTATGCAGTAGCCTCGGGAATGCCCCCCAATACAACTGCAGGCCCCCATCCAGTCGCCAACTGGAGCTACAATTGCATAGAGATTTCCACAAGCTGACGGAGGCAGCCCCCCATTGGCTAAATCACGAGAGAGCTTCTGAACTATCTTGCGACAACGGTACGGAGCGCGTTTTAGACCTGTACCCTCTACATTTATGGGATTCCATAGCAGTCACCTAATTCCAACTATTCATTTTTGATATGTCCAATTGAAACAAATTTATGAAACGGACCACAATTACCAAGAAAGCAGGGTTTTGTGATAACGGGCCCGTCCTTGCCAATGCCAAGCCTGCGTCATTCACCCTCCCCAATCGCATCCCGATCTCTCATCCGCTGGGATGAAAAATCGCAAAGCTATAGGGGACTTCCTCTATCGCATCCCGATCTCCCACCTGTCGAAATTGGAAACCGAAAAGCTCCGAAGGAACGAACTTAACAAGCCCGGCCGCTGCTGCGACAACCCCCTTTTCACTTCTCCCTGAGCCTAAGTTGTGATATCCGAATTCTTGCCGAATCAAAAATTCCAGAGCCTCTTTAGCCAACATGTTTATGTTGTTTCCACCGAGCACCACGTGGAGGCGAGTTTGGACTTTTGCCCGGCGGCATTAAAGTTAGCAGGTATTGTTATGTTCGAAAAAGCGTTATTCGTTTTCAAATCAAAATGAAATAAATCTCTTCCTGCACGATTTAGCACTTATTTTCGTAAAGCCAGCGCAGCGTTTTCAGGAAAGGTCTACGCGGGCAAGTATTCAAAATGATTGTTTTTCGCCTATCTTTAAAAGATCAAGACTTCAAAATTCTATCAAATGTCAAGGCCATCTAATTTGGATTTTCCTAAATATAAAAATTAGAAAATCTAAATCGATGAAATCCTTTAAATCGAAGTAAACATTTTTTTATCAAAATTATAGCATTGACAAATTGGGTTGTGTATAAGTGCCTGGCCTATTGTTTCATTTCATCCTCTTTTTTTTCTTTGTTTTCGTTTCTTCATTGATTTAATAATTATGCAAGTTAGACTACTACCAAATTTGTTTGTTTGAAGATGTCTGCAGACCCGAAGATCTGACGATCGCTTAGCAACCTCCTTGATGTCTATCATTCTGTATATGCGGTATATAATATACCATGTTAGTCAGCTGTTTCTCTTTTGCTTGGAAATGCCGTCGAATAAACATCAGTTCAGTTCAAAAGAGTTCCGTCATCCATGGGTATAAGTGTCACTGTGACAGTCGGTACGTAAAAAGAACATCCAACGACTTCAAGATCGTATCAAGCAATATGTTCTGAAATAGCTACGACAACGCACAGGCTTCCAGCGAGTGCAACTTAGTTGAGTGTGCAAGCGAAAATAACCCACCCCAGAATGTGACTTAGCAATTGGACAACATTTATTAACAAACAATCAATGTGCTGCCAGTTACGATTAAGTTTAATTTTCTATTCTGGAGACGGCGCACAGGCTTTTTCATCTCAGTTTGCTCAAAGCTAGCTACATCATAGTACGGCGATCTGATCTATGCAAACAGAAAGAGTTTGTCTATGCTCTTAATCTGTTCATGGTAAGTAGCACTACAACCGAGAACTGCAAGATCAGCTTCACGTAGTGCACGAAAAATAGTTACGGGTAATCACCTTTTTCGTCCTAGATTCGTACGACTTGTCCAATCAGAGCTGCGTGACTTTACCGCATTCGATTGGCCAATGTACCACCGCTTCGCAGACGTCCGAAACTGTTATTCACCGTGCGTCAGACCTTGCTTCTCGTTTTCACTTTGACGCGTTTACCCACTGACGATGCGTCACGAAAAGTTTTTGGGACAAACAGCTTTGTTCAAAACTATTCCCAGTTTTGTTTCAAACGCTAGACAAGGTCGTTTTTTATTGCGATTCTAAACTGAAATTTCTCCGCTCTTCGCCATTTCGTTGATAAAATCAACAAAGGAATTGGCCAAATGAAGAGAAGAGTGAGAGTAATTGTCTGCAAGCAACTGAAACTGAAGTTTGTTGAGGATAACAATGGATGATCAAAAACCAGGTCAAACCAATGACTTTAAACTTGGTAATCAAAGCTTACCTGCTTGACGCTCAGCATTAAAAGAGCTGTGGATAACCAGCCGGCAAGTTTATTTGTTGTGCCGGTGGGAAAGACACATAGCGAGATTAGCGGTCTCGGTGAAGTAGACAGATGCTCGTTATGGCGCTTTGATCGCTTTCTCGTGATAGGACTATGCTTGTAAAGGGGGATTTTGGTAAGGAGATACAAAGATGATGGTTATTTTTTATGGCGGGATTTGTCCCCCTAGCTGTAGTACTGGCAATGTTGTTACATGTTTCTGCGAATTGCTCCAGCACACCCCCTCTCTGCTTGCACGGGAGCTCGCATTGTCCTTTTTGGCATCAGCATGAAGACGGCGTTCTGCTGTTCAAATTAAGGTTGATCGTGTTGTTTGTATAAGGCTGATAGTTTATTGGACAACAACGTCCGACGTGGAGCGAAACTAGGCCAGGAGCAATGCAAATGAAATGCTATAAAGCATGATGTATCAACGATAGGAGACTTTTCAAAAATATTAACGTTTATTTCTTGCGCGTTAGTCGATGTAAAGTATATCATAAATGCGATTGACTATGAAATGCGATATTTTTATTATTTTGCAAATCTAAAAGGATGGAAATTTATATTAAGTGTTTCTCAAGTTGAAATTTGCTCGCCTGTGAAGTTTCATAGCTATCCTTATTATTTCAGGAATCAAAGCGAATTGAGGACCGCGATCGCCGCTTTATCATCTCATATCGTCTCTCAGATGATACGCTGAGCATTTATGAACCTCGCCAACGTAACTCTGGCATCATTGGAGGCAAGTTTCTCGAAGCGACCCGGATACCAAAACCGAACTCTGACTCGGAATTTCGTGACTACTACTCTCCTGCTGATTTTGCAATTGGAGCAAAAATTTGCGGTAAATTTGTCGAATTTCTTTGGATTCATTTTTCCTTTTTGTAGCTTCTCACCATCACTGGTCTGCGCTGTGTTACCATCGGTCAAATAGCCGAGTGCAGCAGTTCCTTGTCTGGCCAAATCAAAGACTCAAAAATTGGTTTTCACAGCTTCCTTATTACTTGACCTTCAGCAGCAAAGCGACAGTGTTATGGTGGGTCTACTGAACCAAAAATCGTAGTACCCGTATTTATTAACTATAACGCGCACACTTAATTTATGATTAAAAACTGGTATAATTTTTTTTTTACTTTTTCTCAGCTCAGACTAAGGATATAAAAGAACAACTGTGGAATGAAAACATTTGGTCTCAGGTTTCATAATGGCTTTTACTTAAGCTTAAACATACTTATAACGTCTGTAAATAAAATTTTAACAATATTAAAATAATAGTACTGCGTAACTGTTCCTCGAGCTCATTATGCTGTAGCGTTCAACACGTTCTGGCAACGCCTTGCAGTTTACAAACAAGAAGATGACATCGATTAGCAATCGCTGCAAGGACATTGTTTCTTGCGAGTTAATCTAGGTAGACTTGCGAGGAAAACTCAATCACGGGTACAATCAACAAACAACGCGGCAGGAAGCAATTATTACATCATTCACCCACACCAGAAAAAATAAAGAACAATAAATGCAATATCAAAACAAATCAATGCTTAAGTTTAAACAATATTTTTTTTTTACTGGGCCAATGGCTAAATCAAAAAAATCAAATGTTTTCCGGGTCAATGCCATATCTTAGGGGTGGAACGCCCTTGTTTACTCTGGTGGAGCGGCGAACGGTAGCATGGTTGTCGGTAGTAGGATCAGGTTGGGAATTTTCGGAGTTGTCACAATTACTGGAATCCTGTCTGCTTGCTGGGGTATGTCCAACGTTAATTTGATCCGAATCGTTGTGAGCTGAATACTAAAATCCTCTTCTCTGAGGCAGTGGGGCCGAATTATGCAACGAAACAGTCACTTCGCGGCCATTTGTATGACATACAGTTGCGTAATGTGGATTAACATTAAGAACTTCCACCTCATCAACCATAGGGTCGGTTTTATTTGATCGCACAAAACGACGAAGGTAAGCCTTGCAATTAGGGTTGGTCATCCAAGAAGGAAAAGACTTTCCACTGCAGGATCTTCGCTGAAAATTAAAAAATCTTTTGTGAGGCGATACATTAGTTGCGGTACACCAAAGCGATCTCATGCAATGTAGTGCATCTGGTAAAACAGTTTTCCAATGTTTAATGGACAAGCCTGCATCTTTTAGGGCGAGCTCAATGGTTTTCCAGACCGTTTGTACAGTTCGTTCCGCTTATCCGTTACCAGAAGGGTGGTAGATACTCGATTTGCTTGAAGAGATCCCCCTTTGTAGAAGATAACTAGTAAATTGATGGAAAATAAATGCAGGTCCGTTATCAGAATGAATAAATCCCGGAGTGCCACATAAGGTGAATAATTTGTCAAGACATTCTATAACGGTTGATGTTGTCATATCTCGGCAGGGGAAAACAAAAGGGAATCGAGAGTACTCATCGATGATCACTAGCAAGTACTTATTAAGAGTATCAGAGGGGACTGGTCCTTTAAAGTCAATGCTCAATCGTTCCATCGGCTTCATCGCTTTTATTAATGTGCCTTGCTTACGTTGACTAAATTTTGGTTTCACCTCCGCACAAACTTTATAGGAAGACACTACACGTTTAACATCGGCTGTAGAGTACGGCAGATTTTTTGTACGAACAAAATGCAGCAGTCTGGTAACCCCTGGGTGACACAGTTTGTTGTGTAAGCCTTCAAAATTGCAAAGTGCAGCACATATATTAGAACAAAAGGTCCTTGTAAATGTATCGGGCCCAACGTTTCTTTGACGGGGACGATATTTAATTACATAGGAAAAAGAAGCAAGTTCAATACGCCACATTTGCACCTTGCCATTCTTTGAGCGCCTTCTACTGTCAAATATATACGACACAGATCGCTGATCGGTAATTAAGGTGAAAGTTTGTCGGGACAAGAAGTGAGACCATTTTTTAACGGCCTCTATAATAGCTGTTGCTTCCTTTTCAAAGGTGGGGTAGTGAATTTCGCTGCCTTGAAGTGTGCGGGACGTAAATGCGATGGGGCGACCGCCTTGGTTTAACGTGGCAGACGTGGCCCTATCAGAGGCGTCACATTCAACAACAAACGGTAAACGCTCATCGACTAATTGCAAAGTAGCATTGCTTGATTCAGTTTTTAACGACACAAATGCATTTAAGGCATCACGTTTCAAAGGAAACTGTTTAGCATCAGCCAACGGTCGTATTTTCTCAGCAAAATCAAAAATCAACTTAGCATAATACGCGAACATACCCAGAACACGGCGCAATGCATTCACATTATTCGGCGGAGGAAAATCTAATAAAGGGCGCATGCGTTCAGGATCGGGTTTTATAACCATATTGCCAACAACATATCCCAAAATATTAATATTTTTAACAGAAGTAACGGTTTTGCTATCATTAAGAGTAAACTTTCTGCGATGAATAGCGTCTAAAAATGCCTTTACATTACGATCATACTCTGTTTGATCACGGCCAGCAATAGTAACGTTATCAAGATGCACAAAAACAACTTTTAAATTTTCATCTCTGACAAACTGACACATTATTCGCTGAAAGGCAGCGACGCCATTTTTTACGCCAAAAGGTATTCGAGTGAATTCGTATAGCTTGCCGTTGGCCTCAAAAGCTGTGTATTTACGTTCAGACTTAAGTAGCATGATTTGATGGTAGGCACTACGTAAATCAGATGTTGAAACATAACCGTAATTTGCAAGCTTATTAATCGTATCATCTATACGCGGTAACGGATAGGCATCAAGCTCGGTAAATAAGTTAATTGTTTGTGAATAATCTATGCACAACCGCTTTCTGTGACAATTAGAATCGTTTTTAACCACAGCTATCTGCGCTTGCCAGGGAGACGAACTCGGTTTGATGATGTCCTGAGCTAGGCAATCGTCCACGGTCTTTTGAATAAATGCTCGGTCTTCGTCATTAAATCTTCGAGATTTGGTTGCTATTGGAGTTACATCAGGAGAAAGGTTAGAAAATAACGAGGCTTCTTCAGTGCTGGCCGCAGTTAGAGCACAACTGCTATCTGATGATACGATCAAATCCGGTGAGTCCCCATTAAATTCGAAAACAAGTCGTTGGTGTTGAGTCTGGAAATCTAAGCCGAGAATGACGTCGCTACAAAGATTGTCAAACACGTTCAAACGTACTAATTCATAACTCGCGTCCTTCAATTTTACATTCACAACGCAAAAGCCACAAGATTTGATTTTGGTAGTAGACGACGCCATTTGCACTTGGCGTTCTGAAGGATAAATCTCAAGTTTTAATGTTTCACAAACTTCGAAATTTACATAGCTTTCGGAGCTGCCAGAGCGGTGGGCTGCTCTGCTACTGCAGGTGTTCACAAAGTGGATATGAAATTTTGTGGTTGATGAAGCAGACCATGTAGGCCTGCTACAGATACCGGTGTCCAGTAACCGACCAGTTTCGCGTAAGGTATCAAGTAGACCATGTAGGCCTACCGCAAGCAGTGGCGTACGCACGGGGGAGGGGTTCGGGGGTCAAAAAAAAACATTGACGATCGGAAAAGACACGAAAACCTCTCTTTTTGAAACAATCCGTCTATTTTCATACAGAAATTGTCGAAATTGCTCTAATGTTTTTCTGTGCTATCCAACTTGCTCATAATAATCTTGAGAAACTTTCATTGTGATGCAACAATACCGGTAGTCAAACTTTTTTGGTGCGTTGCGCTTCAACCAATGATTAACTCAAAATGCAAGCCTGTGCAAAGTCATTGGGCACTACTAAAGCTGAAGTCGTGTTGTGATGTCATAAACCATTTATTCTCAACGGTTATGGCTGAAAAAAACAACGTTTCAGCGAAGAAGGCATTGAGGCATTCTTGGAAGAGCATGACCTGCAGTGTCATAATTTTGAGTTAATTTAACTATGGCTAACTATGGCCAGTTGGCGTAGTGGTTAAAGACATTGCTATCGGCACTTTACAGGTTCGATTTCCGGGCCGGCCAAATCGGCACAGGGTTGCCAATGGCTCGCCACCGCTGCGATGTTTCTTTGCTCCCCAGGCGCTAAATCGCGGAGATGGGCCCCAGAGGCGTACGCAAGGTCGTATGTCAACACCCCCCCCCCCCTTGACGATTGCATAATAAAAAATTCCTTTCTTTTTTGAGACCACTGACTTTTTTTCGTGCGAAGCGTGCCGAAATTGCCATCATGTTTTTTTTATTCTGTCCAACTTTCTAATTTAATCTCGTGGAACTTTCATTACGATGCGATGCAACAATACCGGCAGTCCAACTTTTATGATGTGTTTTGCTTGAACTGCATTTTCGTCATTGATGCTGCTGTGAAGCAGTTGGTAGGTAGGAGTTTCCTTAAGTACGGTGTCTCTGCAGTAACTATGGCCGCACACAAATTAAAAAAAAAAAAACAAATCTTCACCGTACTCATTTCATTACACTCGCTGTCGTACCAAAGCGTGGTAGCGATTGGCGGGGCCCGACCCCGTGGCTTATCGCCTGGGCAACGCAGCTCCGAAGAAACGTCGCAGCGATGGCGAACCGTTGGCTACACTGTGTACTATTTGACCGGCCTGGCAATTGAACCCCAAACCTTCCACATCAATGGTTAATACCGCGCTATAACCGGCCGATTTGTTGAAAAATTACAAAAATATAAAAATCTAAATTGACACTGTCCCAAGTGCTGAGAATAAAATAAAAATACTGTTAACAAAGACCAGACCAACGAAAAATTTGAATAAGCCCTGAGGCGAAACGGGGGAGGAGAGGCAAAATTGTTTTTACGTACCGTAGCTATCCCAGGAGCTGGAGTGCTCCATTTCCCAGACACCCCGATCATGTGTTTGAGAGTATCTGATGATATCGACGCTGTGATTTGCGTGAAAAATGCTGAGATAATATCGACGCTGTTTTTAACCTTAATCGCATGATTAGGGATTCCTTTCGCGCGTAATTTATTTTAGTTGAAAACGTTTCGGTAGAGAGGGCATTTTTTTCTCATGCTCCACTATCTTCACTTTTCAAGACAGTTATGGGAGAAACTGACCCCTTCATAATGAGTGCATAATAAATGTTTATATCAAAGTTTATACGCGTTTTTTATATCAATGTTGGTTCTTGAAAAAAATATTTGTTTGGAGGGAAGCAGTTGACTGCTTTACCCCCCTGACTACACTCTGTTTGTGACGTTGCGAAAGCTAGCCAGTTAGCCTTCCTATGGCCAAATATGATGTCAACTAAAATTTTTTCGGTGAATTTTTAACCAAGGCTTGACAGCTTGAGTTTCTGTGAAACCTTTCCTTTCTTTAAATGAAGCGCAATGGCATTATATAGCTAAATCATGGTTAGCTGGAATTGCGCAATAATTTAGACGAGAAACATTACAATTCGATGCACTTTAATAACTGTGAACTACTCTATTTGTAGTATGTTTACGTCATCACGATGTGACGTCGGTGAACCCTCCCCCCCCATTGAAAAATCCTGCGTACGCCACTGACTACAGGTACCGGTGTCCGGTAACCGACCAGTTTCACTTAAGGTAACAGTAGGCTACTGGTAGTCTAGCAGTTTACCGACAGACTAATATCTGTCAACAGTCAGCCTAATATCTTTTAATTCATATTGTTAAATACCGCTAGTCCACTATTACCTACATGTCCAGCCAACTGCTGTTTCGCCATGACAATCCCCATGAAGACTGGCAAAACCTATTTTGCAGAAAACACTATGACGTCTAAGTGCACATTGACAAAGTGAATCCGCAAAAAAGGGCTGCCTATGAAAATAGGTTAGTCTCCATTTCAAGGTAATCAAAAAGAGAGAGAGAAAAAGTTTATTTCGTTGCTCATAATGAACGACACATAAAAAAAAAGCGTAATATATCGCAGAATAGTGAAAAAAATCAAAAAGAGAATAAAAAAGCTGCTATAACTTTTAAACGAAGACATTTCCGGAAGTAAATCCAACGTCGTCAGAAAACATGATTTGTTTTTGCTATTTTTTAAGCCAAAGTAAACAACTAGGGTTTATTGCCTCTTTAGGTTTTAATTGAAAATCAGCGCAGAATTTTGCGCGTTATACTCGAATAAGTACGGTATTTTTGAAAAAAGTACGATCACTGACGAGTGCGTCACGAAAAGCTTCTGGAACAAATTGCTGTCCAAAGCTACACAAAAGAGTTATGAAAGAGCGTTTCTTGAAGTCTAATGCAAAAACAGCCTTTTTCGAAACTATTGTTAAGTTACCTACCGCCAATCAATTGTACAAAAGACTGAGTTAATTGCGATTTTAGTGTCTTTCGAACAATTTTGAAGGCAATTAATGTTTAAATAGTTGGCCCTGTTTCTGATTCTTCCAAAAAAGTTCATTTTTGTGTGGGCCTGTTTTTGATTTATGTGTATTATGTCGGCCAACTTGGGCAGCCTACCTAGGCACATTACCAAGGAGGCTCGAATATTTGGAAAACTTTGTTTGCTATTTAGAGCTCTCTGACATAACTTCCGAGTCAAAATTAGACTAAAATTAGTAAATCTTTGTTACAGGCTCACAGCACTTAATGGACGGTCCTCATCATACATGGTAAATTGAATAGGATTTATTCTATCGCCGTGGAAACTCTCAACACAAGCCTTAACCTTTTTGATTGGTTGATAAGCGCTATTACAGCCGATAGGCTCACTATATTGCGATTTTTGAACAATAACGACTTGATTTTTATATGCCGAATAAGAAACTGTACGATTTGATTTTTATATGCTGAATAAAAATGTAATGTTTTAAAATTTTTTAGGAGAGCATGCCCCCGGACCCCTAGAGCCGTTTTTTTTTCAATTTGCCTCAAATTTACTCTGCCGGAAAAACATCCGCTTATAAAAGATATCACAATTTGGTGCCCACCCTAAAAAAACTTTAAATACGTCTCTGACATGAAACATTGACGCCCTATTCCGGGTCTAAACGTCTGACGTCTTTGCATCTAGTTAGCATTCAACCTAATTCAAATCTGCTTTCCTCCCCTCCAAAATTTTCTGGATCCGTTCCTGCTGTTGGGCAAGGTTTTTTAAACTTTAGCCCCTACCCCCTTCCAACTGAAAATCCTGACTACGCATATGTCTTATGGCGTGCTACTATTTCAGCAAGAGGGAAAATAAGTTCAGAATCAGAGGCGTGGCGTAGGGGGGCGATGGGGTACATATGCCCCAGGGCGCCAAGATACAGGGGCGTCAAAATGGGCCTTGCAAAAATTTCACAAGGGTAAAAAAACGGTCTCAAGCAAGATTGCACCGGCAGCAAACATCGTCTGATAGTAGTAGCCTGGTACGCACCGTAGGGGAAGGTGAGGCAAAACAGGACACGGGGCAAAGCGGCAGATACGTAGCGAGGGGGGCAAGTGGGGGCACGCGTTCAGGAGCGCACCACCTAGGGGCGCACCAAGAAGTTCTTTTGTGTTTTTTCGACGTATTCACACATATTTTGAAAACTACTATGTGGATTACTGTATTGTAATGTATGCTGTTCGCAAAGGATTCAATTCACGCCTTACTTTCGACCACAAATCACGCACCAAATGGGCGCACGAAACAGTGATTTTATACACTCCAGTTTCGACGTACTCTTAAACCTTTTAATCGTAATCTCTTAAAGCTTAACAATTTCATCATTTTTTTTTTTGTCATAATCAGTTTTGTCCATCAAGATAGTGCAATTGCCTTTGTCCGCATTAATTATCACAATGTCATCGTAGCTCTGAAGTTCTTTTATTGCCTTCCTTTCACCCAGAGTTAAGTTATCTGAAGAAGGAGATGAAAAAATATTTTAGGCTACAAGTAGTGGCAATGCAGAAAGACAATCAGCCGATATATGAATACAAGACAAATCTGCTGATACAGATAATTTTAAAACATAGGGGGCGTAAAATTTTCGTTTGCTCCGGGGCCCAGGATACCCTTGCTACGCCACCGCTCAGATTAGCTTAGAAAAAAGCAAAAGTTGTGCTACAAACAAGCTCACTGATGTGTGGCAACTTGGCCGGAATTTTGCCAGTTCCGGCCAGAAACGGAGGAACGGAATTCCGGTACATCTCTAGCAATTGCACTGTAGTTTCAATCTTGTTGATCGTAAAATATCAAGAGGGGTCGGAAAAGTCTACAGACGAGCAAATCTTTAGTGTTAGTTTTTACATAAGAGCTTTTTAAAATGCTTGGGGTAAATTTTGAATTTTTTTATCACCGCTAACTGCTGAGTGCTCAGAGTGGCAATGATGGCAATTTGAAATAACTTCTTTCATTTATCCGAGAGATTCCTTCTTGTAGAATTATGTTTCAATCCTAAAGCGCAAAACACTTATGCTGTAAGCGCGATCGTTAGCAGTCATTACGGAGGTGTTTAATGATGAATGACTACTTGATAAAATAAAACTAAATTGAAAAGAATGGCCTTTTTAGTACTTTTTGAACAAATTTTGATCAAACTTTTTGCCTCTCATTCGGAGTCTTTCACGAAATATGATGCATTTTGTTTGCACATTTTCGATTTATGTGTGCTTACTTCAGGCCAGGAGTGGATCCAGAAAATTTTGGTAGGGAGATGCAATTTTGAATTGGTTGAATGCTTACTACTGTAAATACAAAAACGGTAGACGTCTAAATGCAGAAAAGGGCGTAATAAAAGCCCTCTGAAACTGTTTCATGTCTGAGACATAATCAGAATTTTTTTAAGAAAGAGCCGTGAAATTTCGACATTTTTTCAAACGTAGTTTTTTCTCGCAGAATTAATTTAAAGCAAGTTGGGGAACAAAAAAAAGTTTAAGAGGGTCCAGAGGCATGCTCCTCCGGAAAATTTGTGAAAATTCACTAACTATAACGGCCATTGTAGTGTATTTTAAACAGTTTTCAGGCAAACTTTATTGAAATTTTTTTTTTTTTACCCCTAATTTTGAGTGCTTCACCGGAATCGATTAGGCTGATCCAAATTTGAGAAAAAAAAATTTTTTTTGAGCTAAAAAGTTGTAACTTTCCAAAAACTTGTGCATGGATTAGAGAAGCCCGAAAGTGAAAAATTTTTTTCAAAATATTGACCTTTGACGGTTGGACAGTGCGTTTCCATGGCGATGGATGTCCATTTTCATAAAAATAGCCATATCTCGAAAAGTACTTGTGCTAGAAAGATGAAACTTGCATCAAAATGATCGGAAGAACCATGTTGGTATCAGCTCGAAAAGAATGTTTTACTCTATTTTCGATAGAAAAAAAGTTATGAGAAAAAAACTATTTTAAGGCAAAAAAACAATAATTTTGTGAGTAATGCACGATCGGCATTGCACATTTTTTTAATGATTTTGTATTTCAATAAACGTATGAATGGTAGGCACAAGTTTGCGCAAAAGATTTGTAAGTTGTGTTTGGTACAATAGACTACAGCAATGCCGATCAGACTATTTAATATTGCTAACCCAACACCCATGCACCGAAACACTCTATTCATTTAAAATCACATTACACGCAGTAATGAGAAAATTTGCACTTAGAGAGAGTACTTGTAATGACTCCGCAAATCATTTCAATTGTACTCAATGGAAGATAATGCTTTTTTTGTTACAGTCTCAGTGGATTTTGCCATGCCATGCAACTTCCTTCTTGTGCCTATAACAACTTTGTACATGGCTTGCAACTGCTTCTCATTTCTCGGAGCAGTTTTGTTGTTCACTTTAGTTGTAGGCCCGAGAGCTCTTTCCGCTGCATTATTGACAACAGAAAGATTCTTTAGCTTCCTTTTAGCATTGCAACACCCTTCTGTAGCATCTCAACGTGACACTGGAATCTTGAGAAACTCTGTATCGATGTTCAACAGGTTAAATACTGCCCAACTGTTTTTTCCAATGAAATCCTTGAGCGATTTGCTTTGAAAATTTTCGCAAAGGGCATCAGTTGAGAATTGTTTGGATCATCATTTTTGTTAGCCATCAAGCTGCGGACCATTTTTTGTTTTTCTGACGTTGGTACATGGTTTGAAAAAAGAGACAACACTACCTACCTTTTCGACAAATACCATGCATGATTCAGAAACTTTTCACGGGACTTGGAAACAAACAACGCGAAACCTTCAGGCCATTTAGTGGCATTTCTTGAGATACTAGATTCAGTTTTTTCTAGCAGTTTTATCAGCATCAAATCGTTATTTGGAGCTTCAGCAAAACTGGTGCACATCAGGCATGCAGGAACATAAAATATAGAGAAAAAGATTACCAGATGGTATATTTGTGTTAGCTCGTTTGCTGTATAAAATTTCAATTCCAGCAGCTGTGCTCGAAATAAGGCAATTTTGATGGTATATCTGCACTTGGCCTGGGGCGTAGCCAGGGGGGAGGGTTAAAAGGGGCAATTGCCCCCCCCGAAATATTTTCAGTGACCACTAGCCTACAAACAAAGATACTAATGCTATAACGTAAATCTACCAACAACGCAAGCAGGGGCGAATTAAGACCACTTTTCAACAAAACACTACGCTAAAATGAGTATTTTTCTTGCAAAAACCCTAAAAATCCGTGGGGGCTCTGCCTCCAGACCTTCTTAGCCTCCTGTGGCTGGGGGCTTCGCCCCCACAACCACGATTGGAGCACCCTCTTTGCCGAATCCTGGGTGCGCCACTGGAAAAGCCTATGAAGTTTTGTCCCCCCCGAAATTTTGGGCTGGCTGCGCCGCTGCACTTGGCCATCCACCTTGCGCGATGTAATGCACCTGGAGCATAAATAGTTGCAGTGGTCTGCTGGTTGTCATTAGTAGCATCTCCGAGAAACAGTAAAGCTAGTGTTGCCAATTCATTATAATCATCTCGAAGAGTTTCTTTAGTTCCATTTGCAACCCAACAGTTCGAACGATCCTTGGAGTGCTCAATGGTATTCAACAGTTCTCTTTGATGTGAAGGTATATCAGCGCTCATACATTCCTCTCTGTTAATATTTTTCCAATATTCGATGAAATCGTTTGAACATTGGCTTTTCGGGTCTTGTGGAGGCGCCATAAACAGATGAACTTGCGGCTCCGCCTAACAACTCATATACATGGAGCCGGCATGCCAACTGAAGTAAGCTTTTTTGAAATGCTTTTTCAAGCTTTGTTACAATCCCAATTTTTAAACCTTTATTGATGGCTGTGCTATCGAACACCAAGCCAAAAATCTTTTTTATGTCGATCTGGTTTTCTTCAAGTACCTAGAATATAACAGTTATGTTGTAAGTGATCGTAATCTGTAAGTACCTGCATGATTAGTTATTATCCTATTTGGCTTGCAACACAAAATTAATACCGGCCCAGCACAATAAACGTAACAGTCTACTTATAAAGGGGAAACATTTTTCGAGGTAGAAATTCAACCGCATTCTCAAGTAGGCCTTTATACTCAACAATTCAGTGTAGCCTGTAATGTATCTGAATTATTTTCAAAGCTTCGTTCTCTGCAGTTGGTCGGCCATCCACCTTGGCAATTGACAGAAGAAGTTCTTCTCCATCTGTTCCTGTACAATGCATTTTACAAAAGGTTGAAGATATATTTTGGAGCAGAAAAATCGGACGAAAGAAAACTCTTGTTATGAAAATGAGAACCAAGGGATTGAGAACATATTTTATATCGAAATGTTTCAACTATTATACTATAGCCATTATCAATCTTTGAAGAAAGAATGGCATTACTAATTTAAGAAAAAAATACACAAATAAATAATGGCCACGCAATATTAGTTTCACAAATTTAACTTTAGTTCTTCCATTTATTTGTTAGCACAATACACACTCGCTCCACATCCTTTTCCACATGGGATAATGACTTCATACTTGAGCGGTCCCAGTGCAACATATACTGCTTGTCACAGTCACCATCTCCTATCTGCGAATTGAGAATCTCTTCTACTTTCTTCAATCTTGTAGATTTTCTCCTTCGCCGTAGTGTGTTTCCTGACTAGCTGTACTAATTAAAATTTTTGTTTTTGTCAACTTTTAGAAACGAAGCAGCCAATTCCGTAAGTGTTCGTTTTGATATCCTGTATTTATCTGCAATCACGCAAGCATCAGCTCTTTGGCACTCCATCTATCCTTTTTCGTGTCTTTTGGGAGGGAGGTATTGTGCTTTTTGGCGTTTCTTGCTCTGACTCTTCAGTACTAAATGATGAACATGAGGATGAGTTGGATAATTGTTCTAGTGCATCATCAGAAGAGAGATTATTGTGCTGACCAACTGACTGAGTTTCGTAAGAACAACAAGGAGATGTTTCTTGAGTTAGTAATTCTTGAGCTCGCTTTTGTCGTTTCACTAGTTTCCTGTCGTAATTCCCCAAAGTTGCAGTAGGTTCATTTTCACGTACTCCTTCGAGGTATATATAGCCAGTCTTCTTCATCTCTTTTATCAAGTTTGGGGTTTGATTGTGATAGCATCAATTTCTTTTCGCACTTCGGCTGAACAATCCAGTATGTTTTTTTCATTTTTTTTCTTTTTTTAACCTCTCCGTTTGTGTGATTGTTTTTATTTTTTTCTAAGTTTATATTCTTCCAAATCTTTTGTGATCATTTTTTTTTATAGCCTGCCATGATTTCGAGGCTATATCTGTCTTTTTCCTTCATTCTTGCAGATCTGTAACTACGCTAAAATGAGTGCAGATCAGTCGAATAGCATTTTTGCTGCTTGATGGCAATTTGCTTTGTTGTTGCGAGTGTTTGCGGTAGCCAAAGTACTGCAAAAAAAACTTTTCGCCAGTGGGAGGATGTGCACCAGTAAAACCTTCATTTGGGGTTAGGGTAAGAGCACATTTATCCAATAACCACAGCAATTTTGTAGACTTGGTATCCATGGATTATTTACTAACCTGATTACTTTTACTAGGTTGCTCTATTGCTCTCATGCTATATAATACTGAAAAGTATTTGCCTAGCATTTGCAAAATTAATGTTGTAGTACATAAAAAAGATACTCTACTCCTCTATCTGTCTATTGGGTAAATACCGGTATTTGCTTGCTTTAGTTCGGAAGCCTACATTGAACAATTACCGGTACTTTAAAAGAACATTCCATAACGGTAATAATTTGCGACGACACTGTTGATGTGCTAGTCTTTAATGCTCTGTCTTATGGTAACTGTCTTACTCTCTCAGGCCAAATGGTTTTGCTGCTGCCTACTGTCCAGCTAGTTTATTGTACCGTTAGGTTACTCCTATTGTCTGTAGGCTAAGGAAATGTTTCCCAAGCATGCGTAGCTTAGGCCAACGAATTTCCGATTTAGCCTAATTTGCTGCTTGGAAAACGCTGGCAAGATTCCTACTCCCTATGTTCATTCGTTTTTGTTTTGTTAATCTTTATGAGCTAAACTTTGGTAAGAGTAACACGTAAAGTTAAATAAAACAATAGGATGCCAATCTGGCATTTGATTTAGTATTGTCACATGATTGTCTCATGTGCTTTCCTTTGGTATGTGACGTCATTTTGCGATAATGCTCAAAATCAGCTCAAAATGGTGTTTTTTTCTCATAACTTTTTTTCTATTGAAAGTAGAGCAAAACTTTCTTTTAGAGCAGATATAAATGTGGCTCTTCTGGTTATTTTGATGCAACTTTCATCTTTCTAGCGCAAGTGTTTTTCGAGATATGGCGATTTTTACGAAAATGGGCATCCGTTGCCATGGAAACGCCTTTTCCAACCGTCAAAGGTCAATATTTTAAAAAAAATTCACTTTCGGGTTTCTATCGCTCATGCACAAGTTTGTGAAAAGTTACAGCAAAATTGGATAAAACAAATAAAGAGATAATAAAGAGATAAAAATAATAAAGATAACGCGGAAAAGCATAAAACAAATAAAGAGTTCGCTTATTTTAGTTGTAAGGTCAAGGCCGATGCCAAGAAGGGGCCACCTCCCCTAATCGACATGCTTGGCCCCCTCTATTAACAAGCTTACTCTTTTGAAGACAGTGGCTGTTGTGTTTAATTTTAAACTTTGCCCCCCCCCAGCTGACTGCACTGCCGCCGGCTTTGTGTAAGGTATTGAAGTAGCCAGGGTTGGGAATCGATACCCAAAAAAATTAAAGAAATAATCGAATTCAATGGTAGTTTAAAAAAGTAAAGAATAAAAAATATTGCAATCGATATTCAATATTAAGTTACACTGAGCATTTAGCGGTGTACGCCAAACATTTTTTGTGATGTCCTCACATTCATGCGGTAACTTACTGACAAACAACGGACATAGTATATGCGAAGCAACTTTGCTGTAAAAAATCTTTTGTTGGGGGGCACTAAAAAAAAAGTTATTAGCAAAAACAAAGTTATGACATACCGACGATTATTTTAAATTTACTAAAGTGAGATAAACTAACCTGGACAAAAAAATCGAATATGGAATATTGAATTGAGCCGAAAAAAAAGTAAAGACAAGGCCATATTTGATACTCATTCGAAAAAGTAAAGGCTTCAGTGCATTCGATTAAAAAAAAGGAAAGAATATCGCAATCGAATATCGATTACAATCGATTTTACCCCACCCTGGAAGTAGCCTACTTATATGTCATTGTGCTTTGGAAAACTAGGAGCTGTAGTTCAGCTCAGTAGCGTTCGTGTAATACGATACTATAAGCAGAGTGTGTAGATCCGACAAGCCCTATTTCTGCCAATTAGAATCCTACCTTATTTTCTTTAACTAGCATACGTTAACTAAAAGAGGGCAGTTACCCCCTTCCTCGGGCGAAAATTAGTCCAAGATATATAAACAAACTAATGAAATTGAACTGTTGACAATCATGGACTACACTTGCTGTAAACAGCCAACACCAACAGTCAACACCCACCACCCCCTTGACGATTGCAGAAAAAAGAAACCTTTTATTTTTAAAATGAACCGACTTTTCTTCGTGCGGAGCTTGCCGAAATTGCTATCATGTATTTCTGTTTTGTTCAACTTTGTATTTAATCTCGAGAAACTTTCATTACGATGCGATGCAACAATACCGGTAGTTTAACTTTTGTGATGTGTTTTGCTTGAACTGCATTTTTGTCATTGATGCTACTGTGAAGCACTTAATATGTAGGAGTTCCTTAAGTACAGTGTATCTGCAGTAACTATGGATGCACACAAACATTTTTTTTATAAAATTGAATCAAATCTTCATTATACTTGTTTCATTACACTCGCTGTAGTATCAAAGCGGTAACGAGTGGTGGGACCCGACCCCGCGGCTTATAGCGCCTGGGCAACGCAGCTCCGAAGAAACGTCAGAGCGGTAGCGAGCCGTTGGCTATAGTGCGTCCGATTCGACCGGCCTGGGTATTAAACCCCAAATCTTCCGCATCGATAGCGACATCTTTAAAACTACGCTATTACCGTCCGGTTTGTTGAAAAATTATCAAAATATAAAAAACTAAATTGACCCTGCCGTAAGTGCTAAAAATAAAAATACTGCCAAGGAAGACCAGACCAACAAAAGATTTGAAGAGGCTCAGGGGCGGAACGAGGGGAGGGGACAAGCAAAATTGTTTTTACGCATCGTAACTGTCTCAGGAGCTGGAGCGCTCCGTTTTTCAGACATCCCGATTATGTATGTAAAAGTATGTAATAATACTGACGCTGTGATATGGGTGAAAAATGCTTGGACAATATCGACGCTGTTTTTGACCTTAATCCCATGATCAGGGATTCTTCTCTCGCGCAATTCATTTTAGCTTAAAAATGTTTCGGTAGGGAGGGCAGTGTTTTCTCATGCTCCACTATCTTCACTTTGCAAGATAGTTGTGGGAGAAACTGCCCCCTTCAAAATGAGTGCATATTAAATATTTATATCTAGATTTATATGTGTTGTTTATATCAAGGCTGGTTCTTGATAAAAATTTTTGGAGGGAAGCAATTAACTGTTTTACCCCCCTGGCTACACCCTGTTTGTGACGTTGCGAAAGCTGGCCTGCTTTAGTCGGTTAACCTTCCTATGGCCCAAAAATGAGGTAAACTAAAATTTTTTCAGTAAATTTTTAACCACGGATTGACAGCATGAGTTTCTGTGAAATTTTTTCTCTCCTTAAATGAAGCGCAAAGCATCAAGCAAAAGTGTGAATGAAATATATCTTGGTTGTTTCCTTAGTTATGGCATTATATAGCTTAATCATGGTCAACTGCAATGCCGTAATAATATAAATTAGAAATATTACAATCCGATGCACTATAATACCTCTGAACTACTGTAATTGTCGTATCCTCGCGTCTTCACAATGTGACGTCACCGAAACTCCATTAAAAAATCCTGCGTACGCCACTGCTAGATAGCGTACTTTAATCATAGATTTTTCCTTCAGCTCTCCAAGAAAACCTTAACATATTAAATTTGGGCCTCCCTTCGAAAAAAACTGTTTAATCGGCGACTGCAACCATTGTTAGTTTGAGAAATTATAGACTGAAAGTTAGGTTTTTAGCCTCATTACAGGGCCAAAGGAGGTGCTTTAACAACGTGCGCCTATGCTGCCTACTTGTTTCCATAATATGCAGATTATTGGCATATTACTGTAATGCTAGAATTGAAAAGAATGTAAATGCTTTAATAATGGGTTAAAAACCCTTCGATAAAATTGCTTCATTCATCACTTGCGCTGTAGCTGAAATCATAATGAAGACTTGCGAGTGGATGAAGCGTCTACCAGTACGACGGTAGATGTGGATTCGATTCACAGTCGAGAAAAATCAAGGATTCCAAAACTGTATCAATTCCTAGTTTCAGTTGATAGGCAGGTAGCAGCCTAATTGTGAAGTCACTATGCTGTTTCTTGGAAGAGGCAACTTGGTAATTAATACTAGTAATTTTTCCTAAATATAGCAGGCTTTCTTCAATAAGATTTTTTCTGGGACTGTTGTAAGCTTTGCGCTTAAGATATGTAGGCTATAGACTACTTCAGGGGCGAATCCAGGGGGGATGTGGGAGATGCATCCCCTCCACCTGTTATTTTTAACATTTGTAAATTCGCGTTCTGTGTAAGTTGTTTTGTAGATGTATTTTTGCTTTCGCTGTATAATAACTGGAATGATTAAGATGCTATAAATTCTTTTTCTTTTAATACCGTAGCTGCGCGCCGCTATTCGTAGACATGCCATTAGTCGTCTAGTTACTTGTCTGCAGTGTACTAGAGTGCTTTACGCGCAAAAGAGCGATAGACTGCAGTTGTGCTGAGATTTTTGAAGTATTTCATGTGATTTTATTAATTAAGAAAAAGTATAGGCTACGTTTAATTAGTTAAGTATTAAGAAATAGTAGTCACAGAAATCATCATTGTTATTAATATTATGATTACGCTATATTAACGCTCGATTCTATTTGAATAAGAACGAATAGTTCATACCGATGTTAATTACGATGAAACAGTGTGCATGCAGTACAGCGTTATTATACTGAAACTTGAAGCTGAAGTGTATTTTGGATTATAAGTGTAGAGTATTCCACCCGATCCCGATCGTTTGTGATTGTGATTTGTTGGCTGCGATCGATAAAAATTGGTATGTTTTGTTTTATTACTTTCTCGATTAATTTGGTAAATTTGTATAGTGTTGATGAAATAGCCGTATTTCTATTGCAATGGGACATGCTAAATTATTATGTTTGAATTACTAATTAATGATAAATATTTTCAATGATCCTTAGAGCAATGCCGTCGGTAGTGTTTAATCACTTCCATCAGGGTCACCCATGGCGGTAAGGTCGAAGGAGAGAAACAGACCAAGTAGCAATCCAATGCTGTAGCTAAATGGAAAGTTGTAATAACAATATTCATGCTGCTTCGGACGGCGCGCAGGATAAAAAGGTCTGCGTTCGAGTTTTAGGCAGAGGAACACGTTCGAAAAATAAGCTACAGTCTCCCCCACAAGCTGACCGTCATTGGAAACCCACCAACGCAGTCGCTAAGCGTTTGAAAGGGAAATGGGGGCAGCGCACAGAAAATGTACTCGAGTTCGACCAAACTGCTGGGATCTAGCTATGGGGAACTGGAACGTTTCGTCACTGACAGGAAAAGAGCAGGAGCTTGTTCGCGAAGCCCAACAGTATCGCCTTGATGTTGTGGGAATTTCATCAACAAAGCGCCGGGGTTCCGGAACTGTCGAGTTGAACGGTGGGTGGAAAATTTTCTACTCAGGTTTTGATGCAGCAATGTCTGCTCAAGCTGGTGTTGGCTTACTTGTGAGCCCCAACATAGCTGAGTGTGTCGTTGACTGGGTACCACTGGAAGGGAGAGTTAGTCTTTTAAAGCTAAGGCTGCAGGAGCGATCTCTGTGTATCTTGCAGGTGTACGCACCTAACGTAGAATCACAGTACGAAGCCTTTCTGGAGGAAGTTGAGGTTGCATTGGGAAAAGCAACTTCATCAGAATCCCTTGTCCTTTTGGGCGATTTCAATGCACATGTGGGTATCGACAATGCAACCTGGAAAGGTGTTATTGGTCAACATGGTGACCCTGACATTAACAAGAACGGAAGGTGTTTATTGCAGTTCTGTGCCACCAATGGGCTGCGCATGATGAACACATTTTTTCAGCACAAAAGAATTCATGGGTACACCTGGTACAGAGACTCTTGGGACAACGCTTCCTGATTGATTTTTGTATCGTTTCGGCGGACTTGTTTTTCTGCCGTGTCTAATGTACGTGTTAAAAGAGGGGCTGAGTTGTCAACTGATCACCACCTAGTTGTCTGCACTTTGAAAGCTTTGAAACCCTTGAAAAAACGAAAGACTTTTCGACCACGAGAAACTTATCGAATCAAATGGGAATCATTGGCTAACAAAGAGGTACGAACTGCATTTGCAGACAACATTGCGTCTAAGTTCAAAGAACTTCCGACCTCTACTGAAAACATTGAAACTGAGTGGTGTTTGTTTCGAACAGCGGTCATTACGTCCGCTACTAACTGTTGTGGACGTAAGCGTGTTGGAGGGACGAAGAGTAGCGAGAAAAGAACTCCTTGGTGGAACCAAAAAGTTAAAGAAGCTATTCGTGCGAAAAAAGTGGCCTATAAGGCCTGGCTTGCAAATATGTCATCACTTGCACTTCGTTCGCAGTACTCTGAAGCACGTAAGGCGGCAGCCACAAAAGTTAAACTGTCTAAGGAAAGGGCCTGGAAGGAATTTGAAGAAAGGTTGGACGATGATTTCAAAACGGCAAACAAAGTGCTCTGGCAGACCACTCGCCGTTTGCGTGGAAACAGATCTCGAGCCGCTCTCTTTGTCGAAGATTCAGATGGTGTGACTCTGAAATCAAGATGCTATTTTGAATCGGTGGAGAGAGTACTTTAGTGATCTTTTAAACCCAGTTGATGCTACACCGATACAAATTCACGAGGAACAGGTTGGGGAAGATATTCAGATAACCGAAACAGATGTGAATGCAGAATCAGATCATTAAAAACTGGAAAAGCACCTGGTGAGGATGATATCAGACTTGAAATGTTAAAAGCAATGAACATATATGGTGTTCGTTGGCTGACTCGTGTTTGTAAGGTGGCATGTAGTACTGGGCAAGCACCAAAGCAATGGCAAACTAGTGTGATAATACCTATCCACAAGAAAGGAGACAAGAGAAAATGCACCAATTATAGGGGCAAATCTCTCATCAGTGTCCCGGGTAAGGTCTATGCCAAATGCCTTGAAAAGAAATGCCGTGAAATAGTCGAGCCTAAACTAACGGATGCTCAGTGTGATTTTTAACCTGGCCGAAGCACAATGGATTAGATCTTTGCCTTGCAGCAAATCTTTGAGAAGTCGTTGGAATATGCAAAAGAGGTCAATGCATGTTTTGTTGATCTTGAAAAAGCATGTGATCGCATTCCTAGAGACAAGCTTTGGGCGGTGCTGTTGCAGTATGGCATGATGGCCAGTTACTAAATGCCATTAAGTCGCTGTACATTCATTCCGAGGTCTGTGTTCGTGTTAACAGTGCAACGACGAAACCTTTCAGAGTAAGTGTGGGACTACGGCAAGGTTGCTCTCTTTCACCTATTCTGTTCCTTATTTATATGTATAGAATAGTTAAGAAAAGTGAGTCTTGTGGCGGAGTAAAGATCGGTGAATGCACTGTACCTACAACGTCTGTTATTTGCAGATGATCTTGTGCTACTCGACTCTACCCAAAATGGTCTCCAGCAAGCTCTTGACAGGTTTTCCGAAGCATGCTCTGTTGCCGGAATGAAAATCAGTACAACAAAAACAGAAGCCATGTGCCTGTCCATACAACCAAAGCAGTGCTCTCTCCAAATTAATGGAGTACCACTAAAACAGTCAGAGAAATTCAAGTACCTCGGCGTCTCATTCACAAGTGACGGCAGACAAAATAGCGAATTGGATATCCTTATCGGAAAAGCAAGTGCAGTAATGCGCCAGCTCCACCGATCTGTGGTACTGAAACGGGAGCTCTGCACCGAGGCAAAGCTATCCATTTTCAGATCGGTCTATGTTCCTATTCTGACTTATGGCCATGAGTGTTGGATCATGAATGAGAAAGTGAGGTCTCGAGTTCAAGCAACCGAAATGGGATTCTTGCGAAGAATTAGCGGTTTGAACTAGTTGGACAAGGTTAAAAGTGCAGATATTAGTGAATTTCTAAACATCGAATCGCTGCTTCTCCGGCTAGAAAGATCGCAATTGCGTTGGTATGGATATGTGACACGAATGTCCCAGGAAAGAACAGCCAAAAAAATGCTTTGTTCAACACCGATTAGTCGAAGGCCCAAAGGCCGTCCCAGAATTCGATGGCGAGATTACGTAAAAGATCTTAGTTGGTCTCGCCTTGGCATCCCAGCAGAGCATCTATCCTTTGTTGCAGAGGATCGAGATGCTTGGAGGCTCCAACTCGAGCTGCTGCCCCCGCGACCCCCCAAGGATAAGCGGGTCTAGAAAATGGATTGATGTTGACGCATATCGGTGTTTTTAAACAGTTCTAGAGGTTAGTTTTGGCAAGATTTACCTTGGCATAATTATTGTTAGTTAGCTTTGTGCCTGTCGTAATTTTGTGGACTTTTAATTGATATTGGTGTAAAGCTGAATATGTGAGTTCTCTGCGGTTATTCAGAGTGTGAACCATTGTGGTGGTGAGGAGAATCGCCAGCAGTCCAGAGATATGTAATTGACGATTTTGCATCAAAATTCTAATATTATTTGTGGAATAGTGGGTATAATACAAAATCAGTCAATAATGTTGCTTACAAATCATTTATTATTGAATCGATTTCGGTTAATAAACCATCTTCAGTACCTACAGTACAAACACGCAACATATTTTTATATAAATAATAAGTAGTGGAAAATTGGAATAATTAAACGGACTGCTAAGAACGGAAATTGAAGAAAGTAAAGAGTCTAAAAAGTCTTTGATGCGGTCTTGCGTGAAAAAAGGGAAATAAGAAAAGAAGATACACATAGAATAAATAGACATTAAATAGACAGTGTAGTGAAACAAATAAATGAATGAATAAAAAAATGAATGAATAAAAAATATGCAAATGGCGGGAAAAAAAATAATGAATCTTTGGTAAATCCGTAGAAAAATATATAATAAATCCGTAGTAACCAATAATTGTAACGTCATAAAGCTCTCCAAAGCAAGGACGGCTGAAGGTAAGGACAAAATTACTAAGAAAATAAAATAGTACCGGTATGTAATAACTCTGATAGGGCTAAAAACTACTATTAAGGTTGAAAAAAATCAAAATTTTGAAAATTTACAATAATATGAAGCGTGGAAAAGGTAAATAGCGAAAAGGAATCCTCCGATTTAAGTAGGACTTACCTTGAATCTAACAAAAGAGCTAACTACCAAAAAAAACTCTAAATCTAAGCTGTCTAAACTAGAAGCTTACTAACTGTTACGCTCACTTGTTTATGTTCTCTTGTTTTTTTTTTTAATAATTTTCTTTGTTTCATCACGGTAGCTTTAAAGTATGACTAGGAATTTCTTATTATATGGTCATAATGCTTGCTCATTGTCGCCATTTTGTAATTTGTTGAAATTTGCTTGTTAGATTAGTTGAAAGCGTAGAGGAGGCGAGCGATTAATTCAACCAGTAGTTTATTTTGAGTAATTAGGCTTATTGCAGGAACAGCCGGCCCTGGGTGAATTTAATGTTTTTTGCGTTTTAGAGCTAGGCATAGATTCGTTTTACTGCGACTAAACTGCAACAATATATAAGCTCATTAAATTGGAGCGGGTCTTGCGAGCAGTAGAACACTAGCTAGCTTAATAGATTCATCGTGTTGGCTTGTGTGGCCACCATTTCGTAAAACGAATCTTGGAATTTTAGCCCATGTTAGATGCATTGGGATGGCTAGCAGTCAGAAGACATCTGCGGAAGAGATTAATGACGCGTGTGACCAGTCCATGCAGCCTACCAGTAATTTGGCCAGAGAGGATGCCCGAAAGCGCTTTGGCGGGTATCGATCCCATCTAACTAAATTGATGAGGGAAATAGACTGTGTTCTCAGTAATGAAAGCCCAGGCAACCCTACAGCATTAAGAGAGCTCATCGTCTTGAAGAAGAAAGCTGATTCTGCACTGGCGGTATATGTTGCTGCAGTCAAGGAGTCGGGTGCAGTTGGCGACGACTTAGAGGCTTCCAATTTGAAGCAGAAGAGCCAGTTGATGAGTGAGATCGGAGCTCGTTTTACCGCGTTTGTTGCAGCCGCCGCTGAACGTGGTTCAATTTATGGTTCATCAACTTCCAGCAAGCGCCGTAGCAAGTCCGGATCTACAAAACTTTCGGCTGCCAAATCCTCGAGAGAAGCAGCTGAGGCTGAAATTAATTTTGTCCAGACTCAACGCATAGCCGCCCTTAAACGTGATGCACTGCTGAAGAAACAAGAAGCCGAGATGCGCCAACGCCAAGCCGAACAAGAAGTGGAGAAGCTTCGACTTGAGACTGAAACTGGTTTAGAGATGATACAAGCTGAGGCAGCCGTCCAGAGGGCTCGGGCCGCTGTGGCCGCAGAAGAGGACACTTCACCGATGCCGTCTGTGACTGAGGAGGTGGCGCCACCCATGTCTACCATGGAAAAGGTCAGTAAATTTATTGATTCGATTTCTTGTGACGATCGTGTTTCAAATGGGCGTCTTGCCGTTTCTGGGGCTGGCGTGGCGCGCTTTGCTGGGGGAATGGTGGACGATCAAGTTGAGTTCACTCACTCCCACAGAGAGGCGACGCCGGTGGCTTCGGGGATGCGAGACGATGACTGTATTTTGGTTGATCCTTCAGGCTGCGATAGACGGGAGATTTTTGTTAAGTCTGGCGTTTCGGGTTCTGCGAGCGGACTAAAGCTTGATGCAGTGGCTGAACCTTCTACCTTGAATAGGCGTAAGGGGGTAGGTCACTTGGGTTACTCTAGCAGACCGGACGACGGCATCGGAAGGGCTTTGCCAGGTGGCATTCCTTTACCTCGACCCATTTCAGCGATAAATTACTCATCTGGTCAAGTAAATCGGCCCCATTCTACGTTAGGCGCTAGTGGGCTAGACAACGCTAATATGCCGGATGGGACTAGGCAAAGCTGTGGGATATTGACCGGAGATACTGGTAATTCAGTTGACAGTTTGGCTGAAGCGTTTGCACGGGCGGGGCTTGGAGTCGTACCGAAGCTTGCGATTAAGTTTAATGGTGCCAGTGGAGACTATTACCGCTTCAAGGCGCAGGTGCAGACCCACCTTGAAGATAGTCATTTGGCTCTTAACCCCAGTAGGGCGCTGCAGTTCCTCTTGGATTCCACTGAAGGCGATGCTCTTGATTTGATAAAAAATTGCACTATGACTCTGAACAAAACTGTTGCCTTGCGCCAGGCCTTAGAGCTGTTGGAAAGGGCTTTTGGCTCAAAGGACGTTGAGTTTAGAGAGCTTTTGCGGCAAATCTGTGATGGACCATTGATCAAGAATGAGCACAAGGCTCTCTTAAAGTTCTATATTGGTCTGCAGGGATGCAAAGTTGCAGCCGAAAACTCAGATGCCCTTGAGGAGCTGAATGCCAACTCGACAATTGACGCTCTCTTTCAACGCCTTCCGTGGGATCTTAGAAAGGATCTGCACTCTCGAGCAGTTAGGAATAATTTAAAGGATAGAGTACCCTTTGATTTTATCGTGGATTTTGTCTTGGAAAGGGCTGAGGCGGCGAACTCTCGCTGGGGCCGGCTCTTGAGCATGCCAAATCAGGCACGTTCTCAGCCTAAATCGCGTTCTGTTAGGTTGAATGCCTTTCAGACCTCCAATGTCGAACCAGCCACGAAGAATGATGCTAAGGGCGGAGTGAACGTTGCCAGTTTGCCCAGGTCCAAGAGTTGCTTATGCTGTGATTCTGAGAGTCACTTGTTGCACCAGTGCGATGCATTCAAGAAGAAGGATCTGCCTCGGCGCCGAGCATTTGTGCGAGAAAAGCAATTGTGTTTTAATTGCTTAGGCACAAATCATCAGGCTAGACAGTGTCCCAGTAAAGGGCGTTGTTCACATTGCCAGGAGGCGCATCACTCGCTCTTACATCTTCATAAGGCACCTACTAAGCCGGCGTCCCCAGCAGAAGTTCCTCAAACCATCTCTGAATCCTCAATTACAGCTTCACTTCACTGTGACAAGACACTCTCGGCTAATACCGACCAAAGACCGGGAAAGGTTCGTAAGCTGTTGCAGGTTTTACCTGTCTCTGTGAGTGACCAAGATCGCACTAGGTCTCGGCAAACTCTTTGTCTTTTGGATGTGGGCTCAGACACTCACGTCATTACAAGAAACTTTGCTAAGAAAATCGGTCTGGAAGGCGAGCCCATTGTCTCCAGAACCCAATATGCAGACGGCTCAAGCTCAGGAGAAAAAATGACCGAAAGGGTCTCATGTCAAGTACGTGGTCTTAACGAAGCTAATAGCTACCTACTTGATGATGTATTGGTTGTCGATACCATTGCGGATCTAAAGAGCCGCTCGCCTCAGGCCAGCGATATTGATGAAAGTGAACATTTGTGGGGAGTGGAAATTCCTTTTATTGAAGATTCAGCAGAAGTCGAACTTATTATAGGAGGAATAGACCCCCGATTTCATAAACAATACGAAGTTAGGGAAGGAGGTCTTTCGTCTCTGTGGGCTGTTAAGACTATTCTGGGGTGGACTCTATTGGGTCGTAGCTGCAATGCAGATTCACAGTCACATGCAGAGCTGGATGATGAGATTCATATTCAGCTCTTGGTGACCGATGAGCTAGAGACGGCTATGAAATCAATTTGCTCCTGCGGTCCAGAGTGGGCAGATCTTCACTCTGATCCGGACGCTCTTCTACCCTCTTTGGATGACGAGAGAGCGACTGAGATAATGAAGCGCACGTGCAAGTTGGTTGATGGCCACCAGCAAATCGGGTTACCATTTAAGCTTGGTTGTCCCAAACTTCCCAAGAGCAATGACATGGCTAAGTCTCGCCTTTGGAGCTTAAAACGCCGTTTCAATCGAAACCCTGAAGCGCATTCTCTGTACAGAGCGAAGATCGATGAAATGATAAACCTGGGTCACGCCAAGGAGGTAAAAGACACAACCCCCTTAAAGGAGGAAGAAAGATTTTGGTACATCCCTCATCATTACGTGGCCAACCCTAAATTTAGAATGGTATTTGATTGCGCCGCTTCGGTAGGTGGGGTATCACTAAATAATCAAATTTTACAAGGACCTGACAACACTAATTCATTGCTGGGCGTTTTGTTTCGCTTTCGCTTTCATAAGGTAGCGTTAGCAGGAGACATACGCAATATGTTCCATCAAGTAAAGGTCTCGCCGGTTGACCAGTCGGTGTTGCGATTCTATTGGTGGAAGAATGGGGATTTGAACTCCCCCATTTTGACCTATCAACTCACAGTCCACTGCTTTGGCCTTACTTCTTCTCCCAGCGTCAGTGGGTTTGCTCTGAGGCGTACTGCTGAGGAGAACCGTTCTAACGCGTCCGCACAAACGATTTCGGCCGTCTACCGGAATTTTTACGTCGACGATCTTTTGGTGTCTGCCCCAAGCACCAGTGAATGTGTGAAATTGGCAAGGGAGATGTGTTTTTTGTTACGCAGTGGAGGATTTGAAATGGCAAAGTTTAGCAGCAACGACTCGAAAGTACTGCAGGGCCTTCCGAAGGAGTGCTTGACGGCAGCCCTGCAAGAGGTTGATATTGAATCAGATGCTTTACCTTCTCACAAAGTTCTCGGATTGGCGTGGGATCCTAACCGAGATTCATTCCTTTTAAAGGTTTGTTTGCCCAATTCAATTAAGTGGACCAGACGCTCACTCTTGTCCATCTTGATGAGCGTCTACGATCCCTTGGGGATGGCGGCTCCATTCTTGCTACCAGCTAAGGTGATGATGCAACAGCTAACTCAACAAACCGTTGATTGGGATGCCGACGTTGGCGAAGAACATCGATCCTTGTGGAAGAAATTCCTTGACGCTTTGCCGTGTTTAAACGAGTTAGCCATGCCCAGGCTATATGGTGGACTGACGTACGCCGCAAGAACGGAGCTTCATGTCTTTGCTGACGCTAGCAAACTCGGATTTGGGGCAGTCTGCTACATGCGCACTTTTGATGAAGCTGGCTACGCAGTGACCTTTGTGATTGGCAAGAGCAGAGTTGCACCCACTCCTCGTCAGTCCATTCCAAGATTAGAGCTTTGTGGCGCAGTTGCCGCCGTTAAGCTTCTCAAACTCGTGAAGCGGGAGCACAATCTCAATGTTGATAAAACTGTTTTTTGGACAGATTCGACCACAGTGTTGAGTTATATCCACTCCACGTCAAAACGACGTCCTGTTTTTGAGACCAACCGCATCAAGCTTATTCGAAACCTCTCAGATCCCGAACAGTGGCGGTGGGTCGACACAGCTAGAAACCCTGCTGATTCGTTTTCTAGGGGCGTGCACCCCTCTCGTGTGCAAAGATCGGATCAGTGGTTGCTTGGACCAGCATTTTTACTGGAAGAAGAAATGGCTTGGCCTAAACAGCCTGCAGCAGGAAGCGCAGAACCCTGCTTGGAATCTGGACATTTGAATGCAGCTACCAACGAGGTAATTGATAATGCACGGGCCGGCCGTGAGACCTGGGAACATGACAATCCACTAAAGCGACTTACGACTCGTTACAGTTCTTTACACCGTACCGTAAAGGCCGCGGCATGGCTTCTCAGAGTTAAGTCGTGGTTGCGGGAGAAATCAAGAGCCCGTGCCAGGAACTGCCTTTCGTTGGTACTTCCTGTGAGTCGGGAGGACATCGATGGTAAAGAGTATGAAATTGCTTTCATGGAAATTTTGCGACTTGCGCAAGAAGAGGCTTACCCAGGCTTAGTCGAAGCCTTAAAAACTTATCCCGCTCATGAAGTGTTTTCCCGAAAGAGAGTTATGTTGCCTCATTGTTCTCCCCCTCCCATTGCGCATTATTGTCCATTTGTTGCGGATGGTGTGGTGCGCATTGGGGGAAGGTTGCAACGAGCTGATGCCCCAGTTGATTTTCGCCACCCTATTGTTTTGCCGCGTCGTCACCATTTGACTGGTCTGGTAATCGAGGATGCTCATCGCCGCAGTGGACATTTTGGCGTCCAGTATGTGGGAAATCTTCTACGCGAAAGGTTTCACGTGGTAGGAGGCGGCCGCACTGTCAAACATTACATCAGGACTTTATGTATGAGCTGCAGAAATCGTAGAGTACGTCCTGGGCAGCAGCAGATGGCTCCATTGCCTTTGGAGCGAGTCACCCCTAAGCGTCAAGTATTTCATAGTGTAGGCTTAGACTTTATGGGCCCGATTTTAGTTCGTGTTGGCAAACGCACTTCATCCAAACGCTATATCTGCGTTTTCACGTGTTTGGCCACACGTGCCACTCATTTAGAAGTTGCCTTTGATTTGAGTACTAGTTCCTTTATATCGGCACTGCGACGCTTTTTGGCCGTTCGTGGTAACGCGACTCGTGTGATTTTTTCTGATAATGCGACTAATTTTGTGGGTGCTGAAGCTGAGTTGATGCGTGGGTTGCGGGAGCTCGATCGTCGTAAGATAATTGATGACTTGGCTACTCGTGGTATTGTTTGGCGCCATTCTCCTCCGTTAGCCAGCCACCAAGGTGGTGTGTTTGAGTCGATCATCCGATTAGTTCGAAAAACAATGACCGGATTAATGGAAGATCGATATTGGCGGACATTGAGTGATGAACAATTGTTAACATTAGCAAAGGAGATCGAGCACATTTTGAACTGCCGTCCGCTTACTCGATCCAGCTTTGACCCAAATGATTTGTCCGCAATCTCACCGATGACGATTTTGTCCGGATGTCTTGATCCTGTATCGTCTCCCGATGTCTTCCATGATTCGGATTGTCTGCGTTCAAATTGGAGAGCCAGCCAGATGTGGGCAGAAAAATACTGGAAAAGATGGAAAGCGGAGTACCTCCCCACGCTGCAGAGACGACAAAAGTGGTTGACTCCCCATACCAATTTTGCGGTGAACGATCTTGTGTTGATGGTTGGGGAGGACTCGCCCAGAAACGACTGGCCGAAGGCTATTATTACGGAGGTTATGCCTCACGCAGACGGCAAGGTCCGGCGGGTGAAAATCCGCGCGGCCAATGGTAAAACTTACGTTCGTGACGTGAGAAAGCTCTGTCGCCTGGAAGGCGATCTTTGATTTAATGCTGAGCTCGGTGATTTATTGTAGGCCTGTATATAGTTTTTGAGTTAGCCTTTGTTTTTGTAAAATCGTTGCGTGTTGACACCCGATCGATTTTAGGGCCGGCTATGTTACGCTCACTTGTTTATGTTCTCTTGTTTTTTAATAATTTTCTTTGTTTCATCACGGTAGCTTTAAAGTATGACTAGGAATTTCTTATTATATGGTCATAATGCTTGCTCATTGTCGCCATTTTGTAATTTGTTGAAATTTGCTTGTTAGATTAGTTGAAAGCGTAGAGGAGGCGAGCGATTAATTCAACCAGTAGTTTATTTTGAGTAATTAGGCTTATTGCAGGAACAGCCGGCCCTGGGTGAATTTAATGTTTTTTGCGTTTTAGAGCTAGGCATAGATTCGTTTTACTGCGACTAAACTGCAACAATATATAAGCTCATTAAATTGGAGCGGGTCTTGCGAGCAGTAGAACACTAGCTAGCTTAATAGATTCATCGTGTTGGCTTGTGTGGCCACCACTAACTATCTGATCTACTGTAACAATCTAAAACTGCAGATCTACTGTATGGTCTGACTAAACGAAAAAAACAAACTATTGTAAAAAAATCTCTAAGAAAATCTAAAACTACCTGAAACTGAGCGAGAGAAATTCTGAAAGCTCCCAATCAAACGAATAAATATTGCAAAGTGAAACGAGGTGTAGGCCTACGTATGAAAATGAAATAAAAGGATGATTATGAAATCATAAACGTCTAAAAGCAATAAAAATTACGTAGAAAAATCTTGGCAAATAGGATAAGTAATATCTAGTGCATACACGAAAACTATCGTAAATAAAAATTTGCAAAAAATAAATACGGGCCTAGAAAATCAGCGGTAAATAGGTAAAATAGTCTGGTTGATATTAATTTCTGCCTTGAGTTTGTGTATCCAACGACTCTCACAAATGTCTAACCTGTTTATGTTTTGTGGTTAATCGAACTCACTATGTTCTGTCTCAACAATGTGGTCATACAACATAAGAATAAATTTTTCAAACAAACAGAAGGTATTATCACTGGCGATAACCATTCGGTCTCTCAGGTAACATTACATTGCATTATATCATTTGGCCTATTGCTCAGTTTTTACAGCAAACCATTATATTCAAACGATTCATTGATGATATTATCTGGATATCACAAGGAGAAAAACTAACCAATTCCGTAAAAGAGAAACTTACGAGCACATTTCAAGAAGGTGGCCTGGAACTCATTTTTCGAGAAATATCAACGCACGAACCAGCAGGCTCATGCGTTGAATTTTTGGATGTTAACCACCGAATTGACGATTGTGCGCCAGGAGGTTTTGTTACAACAGACTACATCAAGCCCACAGCTCGTGGACGTGTATTTCTTAATGGTGGCTCCTTTCACCCGACGCACGTATTTAGATCTATTGTCTTCGGTGAGGCCATACGCATGAGACGTCTTAATGAATTACAACAGGACTATATAGATAGTCTACAACGGCTTCGCCTCAAATGTGCCAAATCTAATTTCAGGAAAAGCATTACGAACAAAATAATTGATTTAGCTAAAACCTGGGAAGAACGTTTTGGTCCGAAAAACAAAAATAGCCAAGACAGGGAAAATAAAACTAAACGATTAATCTGGGCCACACCGTTTTCCACTTTGTTTACTTTAAGCCAAAAGGAGAAAAAACTTATTCCCCATGCGTGCATCATATACAAAAAACCAGCTACAATCCAATCCATGTTAACAAACTACAGAAGAATTGCCCTCAACATTCAAACATCATCTAAGACAAGAAATGGAAGTTCATCCCCTTGCAACAAATGTGCTTTGTGTGGGAATCATGGTCAACATAGCTCTATGGTCCAAACAGTTAATGCAGTCACCAACAAAGATGGTATAAGCATACATCTTTTTCAAAATTTGAATTGTTTTAACTTTGGCATTTACGCAGCCCAATGCACAATTTGCAACCAGCTCTACATTGGCCAGACCAAAAACAAATTTTCTGTCAGATGGGCGGCACACAGGTCTTTTTGGAACAATAAGTTTTCAGAATGCAACAACACGGATCAGGCAGCCCTACTCAAACACTACCATAACTACCATTACTCGACACACGCCAATAAACCCAAAATTTCAGATTGTTATAATGTAATTTTTCTTGAAGAACCACAAAACATAAACAGGTTAGACATCTGTGAGAGTCGTTGGATACACAAACTCAAGGCAGAAATTAATATCAACCAGACTATTTTACCTATTTACCGCTGATTTTCTAGGCCCGTATTTATTTTTTGCAAATTTTTATTTACGATAGTTTTCGTGTATGCACTAGATATTACTTATCCTATTTGCCAAGATTTTTCTACGTAATTTTTATTGCTTTTAGACGTTTATGATTTCATAATCATCCTTTTATTTCATTTTCATACGTAGGCCTACACCTCGTTTCACTTTGCAATATTTATTCGTTTGATTGGGAGCTTTCAGAATTTCTCTCGCTCAGTTTCAGGTAGTTTTAGATTTTCTTAGAGATTTTTTTACAATAGTTTGTTTTTTTCGTTTAGTCAGACCATACAGTAGATCTGCAGTTTTAGATTGTTACAGTAGATCAGATAGTTAGTAAGCTTCTAGTTTAGACAGCTTAGATTTAGAGTTTTTTTTGGTAGTTAGCTCTTTTGTTAGATTCAAGGTAAGTCCTACTTAAATCGGAGGATTCCTTTTCGCTATTTACCTTTTCCACGCTTCATATTATTGTAAATTTTCAAAATTTTGATTTTTTTCAACCTTAATAGTAGTTTTTAGCCCTATCAGAGTTATTATATACCGGTACTGTGCGAGTCCGGAGTTTTAAAGCGGGTTTGGTAGCGCTGCCAGACTGCACGGAAAAAAAAGGAAGGACGCGCTGTAGTTTTGTTGAATGTATATTGATTGAATTTCAAGCGTTTACAGCGGTTATCTAAAATACACAAAATAACAAAATATGTAAATTTAGCCAATGCACAGAACGACCAAATATAATAGCTTAATAAATGCACAGCGCAACAAAAATATGACAATTTGGAAATTATGCCAAAATACACAAATTAGGCCTACAAAGGATAATAAACCAAAACATCAGCAAATTAGGCCTACAAAGGATAAACTAATCAAAAGCCTTCGACTCACCAACTTCTTGGGGCCAAACCTCACAAAGTTAACTCCATTGTCCAAAATGGTGATCAACAACAAAACTATGCACACACAGTCTACCGGTACCTTGCAATCATGCAAGAACCCTGCCTATACAGTTCAAGGCTGAAAACCAGCACATAAAATAGTTACAATAACCTAAAGAAAATTCCCCTGACAACCTAAAAACCCTATCTAAGCCTTAAACTAACCCATACAACAACTAACTACATCTTAACTAACTAAAAGGGAAAGATGGAACTAGGCCTAGGCTAACAACTCGCAGACAAGCCAGGCATACAGTTGTCAGGCAACAATCACAACAATGACCAATCAGAACACACCACACTAAATCACTCACGCGTGACAAAAACTATTTAAAAGGAAAAAAGGGAAATCGACATCCTCCCCCCCAAAGGGGAGACTGAACCAAGTCTCTACTTTGCTCCACAAGCAAAATTTCCCAATAATTGAGTTATGCTTTATGTGGCCGGTATCCGACTCATCAGCTTTAACAATAACGCATAACTTGGTAATCGGCCTCTTCAAAGTACCCGACTTTGTTTTGACGTTCACAATTCTGACCACCCCGTGCTTGTCTGGAAACAGCTCGACAACACGTCCTAAGGGCCACTCACCACGAGGCGAGGTAGTATCCACAACCAACACAACGTCACCACGCCGGATATTTTCTCTCCGCTCCTCCCATTTTCTTCTGGGAAATAACGTCCTCGGGTATTCCAAAATCCAGCGGCGCCAAAACTCATCGGCAGCAAACTGAACTAACCGGTAGCGCCGACGCGCGTACACATCACTCTTATCAGTTGGCATAGGCGGAAGACCAATCGAGTGGTTTATCCGTAGCAAGTGGTTTGGCGTCAGAGGTAGGTCGGTGTCGCCATCCACAAAGACATCCGTGAGGGGGCGCGAATTGACAATCGCCTCGACCTCAAGAAGCAAGGTGTGCAGGGTGTCGTCATCCATGAGCTTGCCTGGAACTATGGCGCCAAGAATCCCTTTTACTAAACCAACCATTCTTTCCCAGGCGCCCCCCATATGGCTTGCTCCCGGTGGGTTGAAGAACCACTTGATCCCGGACTGTCTCAAATGTTCATGGATCTGTTGCTTGTTCCAAGCCTGTATGGACTCGCGCAGGATCCTCTCTGATCCTACAAAATTGGTTCCATTATCTGAATATAGACATGTTACTGTTCCACGCCTTGCGACAAACCTGCGCAGAACATTAACAAACGAAGACGTGCTGAGATCTGGTGCCACCTCTAGATGAATCGCACGAATGGTCATGCACGTCATTATGCAACCGTACCGCTTTATCTCAGACCTTCGCTGTTTAATCACAAAAGGGCCGAAATAATCGACGCCAGTATGTGCGAAAGGTGCCTCGTGCATCTGAAGCCTTGCTGGAGGTAAGTCAGCCATAATTTGAGCTCCAGGCCTCGCGCTTCTTCTCGTGCAAAACAGGCAATCTTTAATAACGGCTTTGACAGCAGCTTTGGCATTTACAACCCAGAATTTCTGCATCAAATGATTGAGGGTGGCATTCACTCCTTGATGCCCTGCAAGACGAGTATGACATTCTTGAATGATCAGCGATGTAAGATGACCTTTCTGAGGTAATATGGCTGGATGCTTTGCTTCAAAGCTCAAATTTGCATTGGCTAGACGTCCCCCTACTCTCAAGATGTTACCAAATAAAGCTGGATTCAGGTGGTACAAGACAGAAGAATGCGACAGTTTTGTACTCGTACTTCTCCCTCTCAGTTTCGAAATCCATTCTGGAAATTCCTGCCTTTGTACATAACTCACCAGCATCAATTCTGCCTGCTGCAGCTCTGAGACATCAATCCGCCGCTCAAGTGGATGAATGTCTTCTCCCTTAATACGTTTCCTCAGATATTCCTTGAGACGCAAAAGCCACGCAGTAGACAAGGTAAGCTTATACCACGAGGAGTAATGAGAGATTAACTTGTCGGTCCCATCAACTTCACAATCGGACTCTTTCACCAAGAGAGATACGCTCTTTCGCTGTGGTAGGTCAAACTCTGCATAAATGTTACCCTCCTTTACCGGCAAGGGAAATTTTAAGGGCCAATCCTTTGGATCCTTTTTCAGGAATTCCGGACCATTAAACCAGATTTCCGATGCTAAAAGCTTAACAACAGTGCAGCCTCTCGAAGCGTAATCTGCTGGGTTGAGCTCCGAGGGAACGTGGCGCCAGTCATGGATGCACGTATGTCTCTCAATCTGTGACAATCGATTTCGCGTGAAGACAGGAAATTTTTTGCTTTCAGCACGAAGACTTAACAAAACAATAGAAGAATCTGTCCAAAATAAGCACGGACAGTCAGGCATTTCCAACTCTCTCCTCACCATCTCAGACAGTTTTACGGCGTCCAAGGCCGCCTCTAGCTCAAGACGTGGAATAGTGTTCACGCCCGGTTCTGCGAGCCGAGATTTGGCTGCAACAATGATGCAGCGCGTGTCGCCATTACTTCCTTCCACACGGAGATAACACACGCAACCACGGGCATAACTTGACGCGTCGGCAAACACATGCATCTGCACACTTCGGACTTCCGAAACAGGTTTAAAAGAGCGGGGTATTTTCAATTTCTCTAGCAAAGCCAGTCCTTCCCTCCATTGTTTCCATCGAACGGCTTCGCTGAAAGGTATAGGGTCATCCCATCCTAGGCCTCCTTGACAGAGACTTCGAAGCAGCAAACGAGCCTCTAACACCACAGGAGATACCAGACCCAATGGATCAAAAAGAGAGCTAGAAACGGAAAGTAGGCCTCTGCGGGTGATGGGTTTGTCAGGCAGTCTCACTTGGTAGCCAAATGTGTCACTAGTCACGTGCCATTGCATGCCAAGAACCCTCTCATCCACCTCAGCTCCAAGATTTAAATTACACGTTGACTTTGCTCTGTCCTCAAACAGAACGCTCTTCATCACGGCTTCACTCGTTGACACCCATTTGGTTAGATGAAAGCCGCCTCGAGCCAGCAACTCACTTAAATCCTGTACCAGCCGCACGCCAGCCTCATCGCTATCCACGGAGACAAGGCAGTCGTCGACGTAAAAGCATTTTCGGACGACGTCCGACACTGTGGGGTTGTAGAGCTTCCCGTACACCTTCGCCGTTTGCAATAACGCGAAAGCTGCGCAGCTAGGCGAGGACTTAGCCCCAAACAAGTGGACCATCATTCTGTGGGGCACTGGTTCAGCCTCCAAATTACCTTCTGGATACCACAGGAAGCGCAGGGCATCACGATCTTTCGGAGCACATCGCACTTGGTGAAACATGCCCTTAATATCTGAGACTATAGCAATTCTATTTTTGCGGAACCTCAACAGCACGCCCATCAATGAGTTAACAAAGTCAGGCCCTCTCATCAAATTTTCATTCAATGAAGTGCCATGACTTCGTGCAGCACAGTCATATACTACACGAACTCTTCCAGGTTTGTTGACATTAAGGACCGCGTGGTGAGGAATATACCACACACGCGAACTTGCGACGTTCTGGTCAGAAGAAACCACCTCAGCATATCCTTCGTCGAGTAGAGCCTGCATTTCCTTGCAGTACATGTCCTTAAGATTTGAGTCACGCTTCAAGCGTTGCTTCACCGCGCTTAACCTCTTCTTCGCTATGGTCAAGCTTTCGGGCAACACCACTGCGTCATTCCTCCAAAGAAGAGGAAGCTGGAAGTGACCCTCCTCCCGTGCGACTGACTTGTTCATGAGATCATACGCCACGACATCCTCAGCGGAGTAGCGCATGCCAAACTGTTGGACCTGCACATTGGATCTTAGCCAGCTCATCAAGTTTTCTACATCTGCGGCACCGAGACCAACTGAGGGATCATAGACATCACCTTCATCTGTCACGATAGAATCTCTCAGCGCCTCGATACATTCAGGGACTCGTCCTTGACTCAGCAAACAGCTCACAGAGTTGCCAGCAGAGGACTGCTCAGTGGTTAAACTCGGACCCTTCAGGACCCAGCCCAAAGGTGTTCTTATGGCATGAGGACTCGATTCCGGATTGCTAGCTAGTCTAGTCTCCAAGGGGAACTGAGCAAGGTAGTTGTCATTGCCGATTAATAATGTCACGGTCGCCTTGTCAATTTGAGGCAAAGTCACACCCTCAAGATGTTCAAAGCCATCAATGTCATCGCAGAGATTTCTACGATCGGGACCGACCGGAATCTGGTCGATAAGTATCACCTTATCCAAGCAAAATGCATTAGTATCATCCAATGACTTCACCCGTAAAGAAAATGACTCTGATTTCAATCGTTCAGGTTTTTCGGTCGTCAATGTTTCCACACATGTCTCAACCATATTACCGTCACCACACAACCCAAGCTTTTCAATCAGAACACGCTCACAAAATGACACTGAGGACCCTGGATCTAGTAAGGCATACGTCAAAACATCCACACCACCATTACTCACCCGCACAGGCACAATGTCCAGGCACACGTGTCTCAATCGCACAGACACAGCACTGCACACAACATCACTTCCTTCAACTTGAACGGGATCTAGATGGAGCAAAGTGTGGTGGTCTGTACTCTTACAAGATTCAATAGAGCAGGCTAGTCTGCTCCGACAATCCTTCACGACATGTCCACCTCTTAAGCAACGATAGCACAAGCGCTTGCTTCGGACCACTCTCTTCTTTTCAGCATACTGCAAATCAATAAACTCACTGCATTGCTCCAGCTTGTGAGACTTGCCGCAATGCCAGCATTGGAGCTTGTCATCTTTCGAATTGTTCCTCACAATATTTTTCACATCAGCAGATGTCTTTACGTTAGACCGCGCCGAAACGGCAAAAGCATGAGCCTTTGGGCGTTTAGCTCCACCACCATCACCTCTGATGTTGGGACGATAAGGGAATATGGCCTTATAATAGATTGAATTTGCCTCTGCTGCCTCGCCTATAACAAAATGTGCGAAGTCTGCAAACCCAGCCAGGCGTCCATTATCGGCTTGTAGACTCAATGCCCGCGACACCCATCTACGGCGCATTTCAAGCGGTAACTTGTCAACAAGAGCTGCAATAAATCCGACGGTGTTAATGGTGGAAAATCCGGAAAACTCTTCCATAGCTGCTAAACACCGCTTCATGAGTATAGCCAGGCTCTCGAGGCTTTCAGAATCATGCTGACTGATCTTGCCAACCTCCAGCAGACGTTCTTCACAATGACGTCCAATTACATGAGGCTGGCCGTACCGATCATACAGCTCGCGCCAGACCATGTCATAGCAGTGACGCTTGTCTGGCCCACTGGCAAAGTGCTTAATGCGATCATAAACCCTTCTGCTGCAGTGTTGTAAAAGATACACCAGTTTGAGATCGATGCTGCGAATCCGGTCAGCAATGTGCACCTTAAAACGGTTTACAAACGCCCAGTAGTCGAGGGGATCCCCATCGAACTCCTCGATAGCCGGCTTAGGCAAGTACCTTTCACTCACTTCTACCGACGGTGACGTCTGCTGGACATACCCTGCATGACATGGCATGGGCTCTTGATTGGTAACACACATCTTTTGTTCACTTGAACACCCTAAACCAGGAGCACCACTCTGCATCTCACCTGCAGATTTACCACCTCCTCTAGGCATATCCCAGCGTGTCCTCTTCTGACTACCAATCCCTTCTACTATTGGCTCAGCAGGCATAAAGCTGACATGCTCCACGCTTTGACTTTTACCTGCACCCGGATAGCTAGAAGAATTCGTCAGACATCGATAGGGAGGACTTAACGTAGCTTTACCATTAGATGTCGGTAGGTTCAACCCTTTTTGTGCTTGGTTGTTGCAAGCCAACTCAGGTGTGGGCTGAGCAACTGTCGTCGGCATGACATCATGAACAGATCTACTGGTAGTTCGGGAACGTCTAGATATACTGCAGACCGACTCAGCCTCCCAAGCTTCGAGCTCGGCCTCAGCCATTTCTAGCTGCCGCTCCTTTTCACGAGTAGCTTTCTCGCAGTTCTCTCGCAGCCTCTCCTTTTCATGACAGAGTGCCAGACGTGCCAGCTGCACCTTCACCCTACTCTTACGAAGACGGCTGCTACTAGAAGAGACTCGAGACGAAGTACCCACAGAACTACAAGTTTTATCCCCAACATCATCACAACGAACCTTCACAGCATTCTCAGCATGCAACTCACTGCACACACCAACACCACCCGTATCACCACTAATATTACACTTCACTGGCATCTCAGTACCCAACAACCAGCACTCAACCTTATCCTTAAAGGCATTCCCACTATTAATAACTTCAATTTTATGTGATGCACTGCCCGGAATAGTCTGGTTTTCGTCAATATTACAACACATATTCATTAGCCTATCAAATTCAACATTAATTTGGCATAGCACAGTTCGTACACCGTCCGCATTGTCAATGCTTTTCATGAGTAGTTCCACTTCTCTATACTTGGCTCTTAAAGCCTTCAAACTCAAGACAATCTCAGCATTCGAGTCACAATCATCCATTATTAGTCACAAACTGAAGGTAATGATCACAATTACTGTACTTTGTTTCGATGAAATCTCCTGGGATATGAGATTCCTCAGCTAAACTGATCAATATCCAGATCAAAATGAAGAAGAAGTTGATAACGATGTGCGAGTCCGGAGTTTTAAAGCGGGTTTGGTAGCGCTGCCAGACTGCACGGAAAAAAAAGGAAGGACGCGCTGTAGTTTTGTTGAATGTATATTGATTGAATTTCAAGCGTTTACAGCGGTTATCTAAAATACACAAAATAACAAAATATGTAAATTTAGCCAATGCACAGAACGACCAAATATAATAGCTTAATAAATGCACAGCGCAACAAAAATATGACAATTTGGAAATTATGCCAAAATACACAAATTAGGCCTACAAAGGATAATAAACCAAAACATCAGCAAATTAGGCCTACAAAGGATAAACTAATCAAAAGCCTTCGACTCACCAACTTCTTGGGGCCAAACCTCACAAAGTTAACTCCAATTGTCCAAAATGGTGATCAACAACAAAACTATGCACACACAGTCTACCGGTACCTTGCAATCATGCAAGAACCCTGCCTATACAGTTCAAGGCTGAAAACCAGCACATAAAATAGTTACAATAACCTAAAGAAAATTCCCCTGACAACCTAAAAACCCTATCTAAGCCTTAAACTAACCCATACAACAACTAACTACATCTTAACTAACTAAAAGGGAAAGATGGAACTAGGCCTAGGCTAACAACTCGCAGACAAGCCAGGCATACAGTTGTCAGGCAACAATCACAACAATGACCAATCAGAACACACCACACTAAATCACTCACGCGTGACAAAAACTATTTAAAAGGAAAAAAGGGAAATCGACAGGTACTATTTTATTTTCTTAGTAATTTTGTCCTTACCTTCAGCCGTCCTTGCTTTGGAGAGCTTTATGACGTTACAATTATTGGTTACTACGGATTTATTATATATTTTTCTACGGATTTACCAAAGATTCATTATTTTTTTTCCCGCCATTTGCATATTTTTTATTCATTCATTTTTTTATTCATTCATTTATTTGTTTCACTACACTGTCTATTTAATGTCTATTTATTCTATGTGTATCTTCTTTTCTTATTTCCCTTTTTTCACGCAAGACCGCATCAAAGACTTTTTAGACTCTTTACTTTCTTCAATTTCCGTTCTTAGCAGTCCGTTTAATTATTCCAATTTTCCACTACTTATTATTTATATAAAAATATGTTGCGTGTTTGTACTGTAGGTACTGAAGATGGTTTATTAACCGAAATCGATTTAATAATAAATGATTTGTAAGCAACATTATTGACTGATTTTGTATTATACCCACTATTCCACAAATAATTCTCTGCAGTTAAGTATAAAATCATGAAAGTACGTTTAAATTTGGTTACATACTTGGTAATTCGCCCTTGTAGTTTTCCGCTTGATGTAACGCTGTTGATAATAACTTTATTGGATTTTTAATGAGTAATTTTTGGATAGGTATTTTGCTTTGGTTTTGTAGTTGAAGGAAATCAAACTGAATGAAATCTGTTAATGCTGACGTATTAGTTATTTTCTCGTTGTTTATGTTTGGTTTTAATTTTTAGAAAACTGCTTCATTGCTTCGATAGCTTCAATTGCTTTGATTGATGCATTACTGCTTTGCTTTAATCCCAATATATTTTGGACTAAACACAAATTATACGCAATGGCGTGGTGTTTTTCCCCGAGAGAAGCAAGGATTCAGACATCGCTTTGAGCCTTCAAATTGACGATCCCCCGACCCCGTCCGTATTAACAGCTTGACGTCGCCAACACGTTTTTTGGAGCTGTTTTTACAACAATGTTTTGGATGAATAAATTTGAGGTTTTTCATAATTTCGAACCTCTTCATAACAATATGCCTTTATCGCCTTTAACACGCATTCGAAATTGCGCGAACAAAATGCGTCATCTTTGGTTAAGCGCTCAAAGTTAGGGGCCAAAATTATGAACAAACTTTGCCTGAAAATTGTTCAAAAAGCACTAAAATGCCATTACAGTAGGTAAATTTCCAAAATTTTTCCGGGAAGCATGTCCCCGGACTCCCCTAAAATTATTTTTGTTATTTAAGTTGCTTAAAACTAGCTTTGCCACACTGCGCTTTAGAAAGTGACGAAATTTCGTGCCCCCTCCCTGAAAAAAATTCTGAATACGCCCCTGACATGAAATACTTTCAAAGGGCTTATTTTCGCCCGTTTCCGGGTCGTAACGTCTTTATATTTAGTTAACATTCAACCTAACTCAACATTACATTTTCCTCACCAATTCGCTTCTGGGCTACTCTATGCTTATTCTTTACCTATGCTTATTCTGCGCTACTTGTTATTCTGAACACACACTTTTCTGACTGTTCCACCTGTTCTAGTTAAGCCTACGTACTAAAATATGCCAACCAAAGCTTTTAAGACACTCTGAAATATTTTAAGAATAAGACCATCTCACAGTGCTTGCATACAGTGGCGTACGGTGACCTTTTTGACTGGGTGTTCTCTCTTTAAAAATACCTATCATACTCTGGGGGGCTTCGTTTGTCGCGGCAATTCTGGCTGCCCCATTGCCTATCACTAATGAAGATTTATAATATGGGGATACAACTGCAAATTGTGGGGCAACTAGCCACCACATTTGATTTTTATGCCATTAATGTGGGTGAAAGCAAGCATATATTACACAGCAAACACAAATTGTTTTGTACTAAGGCATCGTTTTTCAAAAAATAAATGAAAAGTTCGTCATTCAATGGTTGGAATAGTACAGTATCAAACAATGCACAACACATAAGTATATCAACTTGATGTTTAAAATTCAACAGCCCTTGATTTATTTCAAAATTACCGATGAGATGTCCGAGTGGATATATAGGGTCTGTCTCTGGAGCATTAAACCCGCTAGGTTTGACCATGACTCTTATGACCAGTGTAAGAAAAGCAAGTTTACTATCAATCAATCAAAGGTTTACTTGTGCTTTCAGATAAAAGTCATTTATCAATTTGATTGTAAAAAACCGATGAGTAATCAGTAAAGTCAACAAAGACAGTACTTCGGATCAACATCATGTCCAGACCTTGCGTAAAGGAAAACTCTTTTAAGATATTTCGACTATAACCAAAGTCTCGTCAGCCTTGCTACGCACAGCCAATCCAGGCTAAACTCATTCCAGACTGTAAAGACTCTGTTTTTGCATTGCTTTACCTGTACATCTCGACTTCATCTCTTTTCTAGGTTGTGCCCTATTTTTGGCAGGCGACTGGCCCCAAACAACGATACCCAATGAAAGAACCTATAATATCGTTGTTTGGGGCCAGTCGCCTGCCAAAAATAGGGCACAACCTAGAAAAGAGATGAAGTCGAGATGTACAGGTAAAGCAATGCAAAAACAGAGTCTTTACAGTCTGGAATGAGTTTAGCCTGAATTGGCTGTGCGTAGCAAGGCTGACGAGACTTTGGTTATAGTCGAAACATTAATTTGTCCCTTGCAAATTTCTCTTTTAAGATAATTTGCATGGCGAGGTCACCAGGCCTCGCGGTAATACGGCAGGCTTGTAGTCTGCTGTGACTTTGTGACTTTATCGCGAGACTGACAACTGAGGAAAGTTGAGATTTTGCGGTAATAGTATCTCATCTTATATCTTCTATGCAACTGCTATTGCGTCTCATCTTAAATAATAGCCACAAGTTCAAATTCATGAATTTTGTTTTTGCAACTGCATTCAGCATAAGATCTGCAACGCTTTAATGAAATTATTTAAGCTGATAGAAGTTTTTATGAATGTTGTAACTGCTTGAAGATGAGCATTTAAAACTGTATCATATTTTTTTGTGTACCGGTATTCAAGAAGCTCAATATAATTATTTCGATTGAACTATGATGGTGATTTATCATGTCTTTTAAAAGGCAACTCTTGTGCTGCTTAAAAACAAGCTGCATGGATTAAACGAGTAAAAACTTTTATATTTGCTCATCGCAACTACCAATCTCTTTCCAACCTTTGACTATCTAGAGCTGCAATCACTCTCACAGAACACATCCAAAGTATAAAATGCATCAATATATATGTATGCTTCTTAGACTTCTTCTGCCATTGCATACTATCAGTCGAATGAGTATGATCCAAGAAACCTTTATTCCAAATCGCATACAATAAAACCAGTGGGCCAAAGTATCTCATCAAACTTGAGCAAGAAAATTTGTGTGTAACTGCTTTTGTTCCACTATGTGCAAACATTAGAAAGGTTTTTCATAGCACTTTCTTCTTTTGGCAATTTCTTGTTTTTCATCATATGAACGATTCAAAAAAGTATTTTCTAACAATCAGAAAATTTAAGTTTCCGCTTTCCGAATTAAGAACACACACATGTAAAATACTTTATTAAAATAGTATTCTGCAATTAACAACGAATCAAGTTAGTAGTAGCAGTGCCTTATGCAGTTATTCCACACCGTCAAAAATGTCAATGCAACAAGAAATACAGTAAGATATTAAATACAGGAAGACATTAAAAATGGTACAAGAGAAGCAAAATAGTGACAAACTTTGTAACAAGCAGATACAAAAAATTTGAAAATGATAAAAAGCAAGACTAAGCATTGTTGCAACTCAGACTTACATACCATGGTGGGATTCAACTGGCTCTATAGAATCGTCTCACAAAATTTTACTAGATCAGCGAACCGGCCAGCATTACTGTTTATACTTGTGCCATTAGTTGAAACAGAACCGGCTGAAAATATAACCTTGGTTATGGAACCGCTTGAGAAAAAAAATTAATCCCACCAGTGCTTACATATGTGTTTGAATATTGCTGTACATATATTTCAATTTTACTATTAAGTTTTAAATCTTGAGTTGCATAAATATTGCTGTAAAAAAATTACCCGGCACTGTGGCAAAGAACATTAAACAAAACATTCAACGCATGCCAAAACCAACTACTTTGACAATAGCATTTCCACACTAAAACTATATCAAATTCAAAATGTCACTGTCAGTGAAAACTGTAAGCTTGAGAACGAAGAAGATTTTGCCCAAAATATAGCTAAGGCCATTGAAGAAGCTTATTTATTCAGTTGTTATTTTGGCATATAAGGTTTATTCTTTTCTTTGATTTTTTTGCAAGTAATTTTTTTGGCAAGGACTATTTCTATGGGCCGGTACAAATCAGCTCTTTGTTTCGTTTATTATCCATCGAGCTCTTCCCAATTGTACAAAAGCGTGACGAAGTAATAAAATAAACCAAAGAGACAAATGTTACGGCCCATAAAAATAGCCACTTCCAATTCTTTAGGCTATTAGGGTTTGGAATTTGGGTTTGCATTTGGGATTCAGGCTTTAGGTTCAGAAAGTTTTTACAATTTTGCTTCATTGTCTGATCATAGGCCAACGTGGCGTAACAGGGTAAAATGATATTTAGGTCTAACTTGTCACAGTCTAGTATTAGCCCCCAGGTTTGGTTAGGATTAGGTTAGGGTTAGGTTTGGTTAGGGTTAGGTTTGGTTAGGATTAGATTCGGGTTAGGGTTACGGTTGTAACTGAACCGAACCCTAACAAAATTAACAGCTCAGATGGCCGAGTGGTATAGAGCGTTTGTCTCTTGAGCTGTAGACTCGGGTTTGATTCCAAGTTGGGTCAAACCAATGACTTTAAAATTGGTATTCACAGCTTCCCTGCTTGACGCTAAGCAATAAAGGGACAGTGTGGAGGACAAGCCGGCAAGTTTACTTGTTGTGCCGTTGGGAAAGGCACTTAGCGGGATTCTCCACCTTGGTGTGGTAGACAGATGTCTGGTAACTCCTAAGCGAGCTCGTATAGCGCTTTGATCGCTTTCTCGTGATAAGAGGATAAACATGCAACTAATTAAAATTTAACCCTAACCAAACGAACCGAACCTGGGGGCTGATACTAGACGCTATCCCCTGCCACATGCGGCAAAATAGCCAATGCCTTAAAAGAAAAAATAAAAAGTATCAACTATGATTGCTTACATGAAAATACTGGTTGCCACAAGTGAAGAATTATAGCTCCAAGTCTCTTGAATCATACTATCCTACTATTGCCATTTGCCACGCCAAGTGACAAGGTTTCCAATTTGCTTATTTTCATGATCGTATATAGGCTAATAGCCGTAGAACTGGAGGATAAAAATGAAGAAACTAATCAATCATCTGTACCAGTATTCTGGTTGCGTATAAAAATGATATTAAAGCTGACTAGGTTAGGTCCTACAGTCCTATTCTATAGCTGTATATAGGCCATGTTTTGCTGACTACGGTACCGGTAACTCTTACCAACTATGTTTGGAGCTTGTTTAAATCAAGCCGCACCTTATACATTAATTACGGGCAGATACTTAAATTACTCTCCATCCAGTATCATGCTTAAATTACTCTCTCTTCACATCTTTTATGACGACGGTACCCTGTATCACATCATAATTGAGCTCAGTAGTTTCTATCACAATTTACATTACTATATACTAGTATTATAATGCTCTCTGACTACAGTGAACCCGTGCTATGTTTATTTTTTTGTACCGGTACATAAACGCGTGGTTTGATTTGTTCAGGTGTTTTTATTTTATAGTTTGTTTTTATCTTGAACTGTAAACTGCTTTGCTGTTCTTGGTGGGGTGGCAGCTGACTCGATGACCATTGTGTCTTTTCGCTGCCTTCTTGCCAAGCGACTGTATTGCGTTGCTTGACATAAATAAAAAATTGAACTGAACTGAACTATGTGACAAGCACAAAGACCGCTAGTGAGTTATTAGAAGGTGTTAGGGCCTAACCTTAACCCCGAAACCTAACCCCCCAAACCCTAACCCCGGCTTAATTCAAACAAGCACCATTTAATTCAAATTTTTGGCTCTGCTGCGCTGGGCAGTGTTTATTTTGCTAATAACGCCAAAACACCGATTGGCCAAAAAATTTAGATTTGTTGGTTAACCGGTGTGTATACATCGTACGCATGACTGTTGATAGGCTTGCATCCATTTCCACACCCGGTTTAGTATCTTACTACTAACGGCACTATCAGTATCCAATCAGTATATACCCAATCAGTATCTTACTGCTAACGGCAAAATAGACACTTCCTATATTTTTCATTTTGGCCTAGCTTCAATTCTTATACCTGTACCAGTTTTACACTTTTCTGCTTTGCTCTTTAACCTTTAGCTCATTAGCACCAGGTCTTCTGCCTAGCAAGATTTCAATTTCATCCTCTCACTTTCAAAGCCAAGCAGAATTAATCCAGCAGACTAGCCTAGCAAAACCAGTGGCAATTGCCAAACTTCAGCAATCCCCATGCTTCAACCAGGCAATGAAGCTACATGATAACATGACGTCACTCAAGGTGTTCACTTTTCGAAGTGAAAGTGTTCATAGTGAAACTTTTTAAAGTGAAAGTGTTCAAGGTGTTCACTTTTCAAAGTGAAAGTGAACAAAGTGAAAGTTTTCAAAGTGAAACTTTTCATGGTGTTTACTTTTCAAGGTGTTCACTTTTTAAAGTGAACACCTTGAGTGACGTAGACCTGTGCATTAGGGTGCTGCTGATTGCTTTTTTCTTTTTTCAGTTTTTTAAATTGTTTATTATAGTCAAGGTGTTCACTTGGGTTGGGTGAACACCCTGGTTGACGTCAGCCTAAACAAATTAATTTTTATGGCATTCGCAAAAAATTGCAACTATTAAATTATTTTATAGGAGAAAGTAGTAAAATTTACTTTCTTAACGAAAAAGTTTATTGCAAAAATTACAAAAAAATTAAGAAGAATTTAAAAAGTTAGAAAAAGTATTTTTTGGAATTGTCAGGGTGTTCACTGAACACCTTGAACACCCTGAGAATACGCCACTGCTTGCATAACACACTGCTGTGACAACCAGCAATGCAAATCTTATCTGTTTTCATTTGAAGTTTAATCATTAGCGCCAATTGCCATACATTATGACATCATAATTTAAGTCACGAGAACGCGCTTGTTGCAAAATAGCAAGGTAATAAACATCAAGACTTCATTTGAAAAATGTTGACTTCAAAGCAAACAAAGTTTACAGACAAAAGTATGCATTCATAAGATTACAAATTTTATGGCAAAAATAGACCCCCAGTCTCGCGTGCATTTTGCACGTTGACGAGGCCTCTAATATAGTAAGCCATGCTCATGGACCATTGTTCTGTTCCCACTATTCGCAGCTGCTTGTTGCTAATCGTTATATCATCCCATCTGTTACGCACAAGACCTTGTAGAGCAACAAAATTCTTAGATATGCGCTTTTGCTCGCCTATTACTAAATGCTGCGCCAGTAACTGAACGCAGGCTTGGCTTAGAAACAAAATAAAACCTTCAACTGGCTTAAATGTCTAGTCTCAAAGCCGACCTCTCTTAGGTTGAAACAAATAGCTGCGTCTTTATTAAAACAAAGAGGTAAAACTGCAACTCATATGCTAACCTTGAAAACAAAAATGATTTGAGCATACAAAAAGCGATTCAAAAAAAAGGTATAACGTCCTGCTTCTACAAACTTGTGAACTAACTGGTTTAAAAACGACAAATCACAACCACAATTTTCCAACGGTATCCGCCCTAGCTCGCAAAAACTTCCTTATATGGTGACAAATGCAATCAAGCGAAACAATCAAAACATCATACGAAAATATAAAGGGAGCGTTTCTAACATATCGGCCCCCAAAGCAGAAGTCAACAACTGAGGCTTTTTAAAAAATTGCAGAAACGCACACAGTCTTAAAGAAATAACGATTTCAGTGAAAATATTCCTTACAGTGTGGTGCTTGAAGGTAACGTTTAGTCAGATTCAGTGCAAAGTGAAATAAAATAAACAAAGAGAAAACATAAAGTGCATGCAGATAACAACGAAGTTTAAATCCAATCACAATATTTCATTATCAGCGGTTGTTGCTAGACACGCAAGTAGAGTAGACATATTCTGCCAAGTTCATTAATTGGTAACGTTAATTATGTTTTAAATTCATTCAACAAGTTGCACTCAACTTAAAACATACGATTTTATGTAGTATAAGTTCACACTCTAAATATAGACCTACACCTAACTGCAGGAAACTTTATTGACACAAACATCGCATAGGCCTACACAGGTAAATTCACTAAAAACAACCGAAAGTTTGCAAAAATTAAGTCGTGGATGCATCCAGGCTTCCCTCTAACAAGCATATTTTTCGAATGTCCCTCACCAAGTCCCGAGCATCCGCTGTTCGCACACGTACTCGTCTAACAAGCCCGTGGTAATCCGGCATAACATCCTGAACCAGAGCCTTCGGCTATTGGTCTCTTCTGGTAGATTCGTCTATTATCAAAACTAAGTCACCAGGCTTAATATTGGGAGAAGTCCCAAACCACTTCCTTCTCGTTTGAAGTAACGGCAAGCATTGGATGGTCCATTTTTCCCAAAACAAATCAGCCAAGTATTGTGTTTTTCGCCAAGATTTCTTATACCCATCCGCTTTAATAAATTCATCTGGAGGCAAAGAGTTTGCAACTGATCCAGACACAATCATCGCAGGCGTAATGGCTGACAAGTCCTCTGGCGACGAGGGCAGTGCAGTAATAGGTTTGTCGTTTAATATTCTTTCAATTTCAGTGATCAGCGTTAGCAAATTATACTCATCCAAGGTGGTTTCGCCGGAAATTGAACGTATAAGCTTTCTCACTAGGCGAAAAAAGGCTTCATAAAAACCACCTTGATGGGAACACCTGGGAGGGTTAAAATGCCACGTAAGGGTTAATATGCCACGTAGCTCCCTTTCGGAGAAGCTTGTCTGAAAATTGTTTATTTTGCCAATTTTTTTGAACTCTGCACAGCTCTTTGTCAGCGGCCACAAAGTTTCCACCATTATCACTGTAAACGTCGGATGGAAAAACATTTCTTCTGTTGCAAAATCTTCTGTAGGCTTGAAGAAAGGCGCTAGCTTCTAATGACTGGACTATTTCGAAATGAACAGCCCGAGTTGCCAAGCGGTTAAATATGCAAGCATATTTGTTCAAATTATTGCGTCCGGAGCGTATTGTCAAAGAACCCATCAGATCCGTTCCAATTGCCTTAAAGCAAGGTCCTCTGTTTACACGATCAAATGGTAAATCACCCATCTGCTGGACGTGAGGCTTGGCCTTCCAAAACCGGCAATTCATACACCCTCCAAGAACTTGGTTAACTACTGATCGGCCGTGTAGCATTTTTTAATCGACCTCCGACTCGCAAAATTCCGTTCACAACGTATGGATTAAGTGTTTTCAGTACTTGTAGCGGCAGCTTCGCTAATGCTAGGATTCAAAAACGCACTTCCGAACAGTGATAATATACGACTACGAAACATAAATTAAATTAAATACCACGAAGAGAAATATAAAAAGTACACTTACCAACAGTTTTCGTATCAGGATCTAACAGTAAACTACAGTGTTGTCGCTACACAACTCAAGATCTAAATCAAATAGAATCAATAGCAAATTTCACGTTAGGTAGAACAGAATTATTACCCAATAAACTGTACAGTTGCAACGAATAATTTCTTTAACTCTAATACACTACGTACTCTGCGCTTTCAAGTTGCAACTGCAACGTGGCAGGAAATCACATTTCGAACAGTTTGTAATTAGTGCCTATACAGTTGCGCAGACAACAATCAATCACAGTATTACATCAAAGCTTGAAAACCCAACAATAATTAGGCCTACAGAAGCTTTCAGAATTTCAGCAAACAGTAAACAGAGCGAACAGTTCAATTCTACTGACCGGGATCGAAACTTGCGGTAACAGTACTCGCGGCTCTTTGTTATGTTGCAGGTCATTCTCTTGAACTAAATGTCTTGGGACGTCGAAGCTCTCATAATTCATCAGTGCAGTGAACACCTCAGAAAAGGCTTCCCTTTGAACGGCTTTAATTATCTCCAAACGAGCTTCTTCAATCTCCATAGCATTAAATATAACAGTATTGGGGCGACAACCCTTCTTCAAACGTTTATGGTACAAGTATTTCTTGTAACGAAGCAGCCAGACAACTGTGCGCAATAAACCATGAAAGTTTGAGTAACGTGTAAACAAACGATGCAGTACATTGCTAGACAAATTCTGTGCTTGCGCAAAACATTGTCCGGTTTTCCTCACTTCAGAATCACTACATGACAAATCAAGTAAAAAAGATGGTTGTTTTGGCCATTCACAAGTGTCATCACACAAAAACGACGGACCACAAAACCACATGTTACACGTATCTAATTTATCAGGCCAAACTCCTCTACTAGCGACATCAGCAGGGTTTTGATTTGAAGGTACGTAATACTATTGTTCTACAACGGTCAAGCTATGTAAAATTTCTAAGCGATTTGCAACAAAGGTGGTAAATCTTGTACATTCATTACGTGAATAACGCAAAACTACAGTCGAATCGGTCCACAAAAACACTTTAGAAAACTTAAGATCAAGCTCATTCACAATAAAGTTTGTAGTTTTAGCTGCCAGCACCGCAGCTGTTAATTCTAAACGCGGCACACTAACAGCTTTAATCGGAGCAACTGTTGATTTTCCCATTACGAAACCACATTTAACAGTACGATCACGATAACACACTCTTATGTAAACGCAAATTCCATAACCGCTGATACTTGCGTCAGAAAAGGTGTGCAGTTCGAAGCCAAATATCTCTCTATCAAGCAAGATGAAGCTTCGCTCAATGGAAATACTCTCGAGCTGAGGTAATGCATGGAGCCATTTTTGCCAATGCATGCCTAGCTCAGACGAATCCGCAAGATCGTCGTCCCAATGGAGCGAACGTCTGCAGGCTTCCTGCAAAATTTGCTTAGCCGGTAACAAAAACGGTTGGATCAAACCTAAAGGATCTTAGGTTTGAGCTATCATTGACATCACACCACGACGAGTGCAAGGGCGCTGCCTTACGCCAACTCTTACCAACAAACGATCACATTTGGAGTACCAATAAACTCCCAAGGTCTTTTGAGCTGGAAGACCGCTGTCATTAAGGTGAACATCACGAGCACGATCCTCACTGTTAGATGAAAATTTTGTTAAATAGAAACCGCCACTTTTCAGTAATTTTCGCATTTGAGAAGCCGAATCAATTGCGATATCTGTTGACTTATAAGAGCAGCAAACATCATCTACATACACATTTTTAAATACCGAGCTTACCACGTCCTCGCTCGCACCGATCAAGTTATCCTTCGCTGTAGCTAGAAGTGCAACTGCGGCACAGCAAGGTGAGGATTCGGCACCAAACACGTGCGTGCGCATTCGAAAATCCACGGGCTCCTCAGTCAGGTCGTCGTCTGGATACCACAAGAACCTAAAAGCATCTTGGTCACGTTTGTCAACAAACATCTGCGAAAACATCGCTTTAATATCAGCCACAACTGCAATGGGCCATTTTCTAAAACGAAGCAAAACTGCTAATAAATTGCAGGTCAAATCTGGGCCTCCGAGCAAATTATCATTCAAAGATTTGCCACAAAATTTAGCACTGCGGTCAAATACTACTCTAAATTTGGATGCTGTCGACACTCCGTGATGCGGAATGTAATTTACTCTGTGATGCACAACAGATCTGTTTTCTGTAACTGGCACAGCATAACCACATTCAAGGTATTCATTGATCTTTTCACAATAATTCTTGAAATAATTTGAGTCAGCCAAAAATTTTTTCTTCACGCTTTTCAATCGCATCAAAGCCATTTTCCGATTGTTTGGAAATTTCACGTTTTCGTCCTTCCACAATAATCTGACCGAATAATGGTTTCCAACCTCGTCCACTGTTTTATTTAAAATTTCCAAAGCCCTTTGATCCTCGACAGAAGAGCAAATCTTCTCGCGAAGACCAACATCTTGGAAATCCTGTGAAAGAACTTCCAGTATGCCTTTGCACGATTCTTCCGAATTTTCTTTACAATTGAGGAAATTAACCATTATCCTCGGAATTTGTATTTGTTGATCTCCTTTGTTTGTTCCATAAATGGTCCATCCCAAAAGGGTATGCAAACCAGAGGACTCTCCTGGTGCACCAGTTTAAAGGTCTTGTAAAAGGTAAGCTTGGTGCAAGTCACTACCCAGAAGTAGCTCCACCTTGCCATCTTTGATTTCAGGAAAGCTGACATCTTGCAAATGAGAATATAAACTTGCAAGTTCCTTTGTTGGTATACTGGAGTTGACATCTATAATCTCGTCCATGATAAGCGCTTCATTGATTCGAAACATGGAGCTCTCGTCAATTCCTTGAACTGCTAAATCATTAACTTTGTGCTTAATTGTAGAGATGGCATTGGTAGTCATTAACTCAACATTCCCTTGACTTATAGGTACTTCTAAGCGTGATGCCAAACTAGCCGCTTACAAGTTTACGTTGGAGCCTTCGTCTATGAAAGCATAGGTACACTCATATTTGGCAGAATCGTTATGTCATACCTTCACCGGTACTACTTTGAATATTGTTTGTTTGGTGAATCCACCACCAAGGCTGTTTTTCGTAAACGAAGTACTTGCAGAAATAGCCGCAAACTGCTCAACATCATCATTATTCAGAACTGACGGCTTACTGCTCTCAGAATGACCAGGAGTATTAGTTTCACTGTTTGATCGTTCTAAGTGTAGCAGCGTATGGTGGCGTTTTCCACAATCACGACACTAGATTTTGGACTTGCATTCCAAAATGCGATGGCCTAGACAAAGACAGTTGTAACATAGTCTACACTCTCGCACAAATTGCTTTCTTTCTTGAACAGATTTCTTTAGAAATGCAGGACATTTCCTGATATCAGGCGAAGCTTTACATAAGACGCACGATTGAACTGATTGGGTGCTTAACGATTGATTTGACGGTTGCTGCAAACCAGCACAAACACCTTTAAGTTTATTAGAATTGTGGGATTTAGACTTACTTTGTTGCATCAGTTTGCTATAAGAGGAGTCAGCCTCTGCAGCTGCAGATTCCACCAACTCCCGCAATTTTTCAAAGGTTCCGCCTTCATTTTCACCACTGTCTATGGAAACAAACTTGGCACGAATTTTGTACGGAAGCCGTTGAAACAAACCTTGCATTAGCTCATCGCTATTTAGTAGTCCCTCTTTCCCCCAAGCTCTAAAGCTGGTTTCACACTTGTACACGAGATCGCACAAGTTCATAAGACCATCTGCATCCCACTCCTTTATCGGTGGTCCACTAATCAGGTCTTCTTTGACAAGGGACAATAACTTTCTTCGATTTCCAAAGCGTTTATCCAGGTGTTCCCAAGCAATCTTGTATGCGTACTGCCGATCATCGAAACAGCTCAATCCAGAGATGACATCCAACGCCTTTCCAACACATGTTTCCTCTAGAAAGGACATTCTAATGTTAAAATCTTGGAATACTTCCTCGACGCAACCTTTAAACTTTCGTTTGAAGGTGTGATATATCAAGGGATTGCCGTCAAACTTCTCTAAAGTCAACCTCGAACTGGGATGGCTATATTGCACTGGTGGAGGCACAGCAGGAGCAACAGAATGCGATGTTGCGAACGGGATATTGCTTGCTGGTTGCTGGTGAACCTGCCGAGATTCTTGAGTTTGAAAATTGTAAGGAAATGTGAATGGACTTCTATGACTACGATCGATGTCTATCATCGAAGTCTTATGTCTTGTTTCTACTACCTTTGGCAGCGTTTGATATGAACTCGTGTGTTCCGCTCCATTGCTAGGGACCATCTTATTTGTCAAGATTGCGCATTGCTTCAACAGCTGATTGCATTTTTCATGAAGACTCTCCTAATGGGTCTGCAAAGTGGAGTAAATATGCATTCCTTCTTCTAACAGCTTTAGCTGAAGAGATGAAATAGCTTCACTAACGTTTAAACAATCTCTTCGCACAGGCGCCAAGTCGCCTTTAGTAAGGGAAACTTCAAAAACCTGGCAGTTAAGAAGTTTATTTATTTTGCTTAAACTTAGTTTAATACGCAAACATTCTTTAAGGTAAAATTCTTTAAGCCCTTCATCGACGCTTTTTTCTACAACCAGAGTTATGAGGGCTGAAATGGTTACTAGATTTGCGTTCTACAGAATGGGTAGGCGAATGCTGATCATTACACAAGTCTACCGCTTCCTCATTGGCTTGCCCTGAGATTAAGCCAGGTGAAGTAACTGAAATTACTTCTGACGAATGGGTCTTACGAGTAATCGGCCGATTTGCTTTCGATTTCCTGGTTCGACCGCGACCCATGGGTCTTACGAGTAATCGGCCGATTTGCTTTCGATTTCCTGGTTCGACCGCGACCCATTGCTTCCATTCAAAGTCAATCGCAAATTCTGTTAGGTTAGGTCTAAAAACTAATGCTATACCAAATAGTATGAGCAGCAGCTCAGAACTCGATTAAGGGTACAAGTTCGACCTCAGCATGTATAGCTCTCGAAAGTCAAACCTTTCAACCACCTCCCCTTTTTTTGAATTTTATGTTACGCACAAGACCTTGTAGAGCAACAAAATTCTTAGATATGCGCTTTTGCTCGCCTATTACTAAATGCTGCGCCAGTAACTGAACGCAGGCTTGGCTTAGAAACAAAATAAAACCTTCAACTGGCTTAAATGTCTAGTCTCAAAGCCGACCTCTCTTAGGTTGAAACAAATAGCTGCGTCTTTATTAAAACAAAGAGGTAAAACTGCAACTCATATGCTAACCTTGAAAACAAAAATGATTTGAGCATACAAAAAGCGATTCAAAAAAAAGGTATAACGTCCTGCTTCTACAAACTTGTGAACTAACTGGTTTAAAAACGACAAATCACAACCACAATTTTCCAACGGTATCCGCCCTAACTCGCAAAAACTTCCTTATATGGTGACAAATGCAATCAAGCGAAACAATCAAAACATCATACGAAAATATAAAGGGAGCGTTTCTAACACCATCCAGTTTCAATTCGGTTTTTTCTTCGTCACCGAAGTTGGCCGGATACGTCTCATCACTCCGCAATCGCTCTCACACTTTCCCTCCATCTCGTTCGATCTGCAGCTTCCTCAGCCTTCAACCCGACTTTTTTTACATTTTCTTCCACTTGCCTTTTCCACTGTCAGTTTGGCCATTCTCGCTATCGCTGCTCATTCACTTCCAGCATCATTGCCTTCTTCAGCATATTATCATCATCTCTTCTAATGGCATTTCCATAGCATCTTACTCCGTTCGTCTTTGCCATTCTATCCAACGTCTCCTTCAAACCCAACATCTCCATCAGCTCCTCCATATTCTTTCTATCCACTAATTTTACTCCACACATTGACTTCACCATTGCTCTTTCAATTCTTCTCAAAATTGCCATCTTTTAACATTCTTCCTTTAGCATTTCTTTTCTCTATTCCATACCCTCCATGTATACGTTCAAATCTTTCCACACATTTCTCAGCATGGCCGTTGAAATCTCCCAATCCCAACACCAATTCATTTGCGTTTGCCATACTCCACTCACGCGCTATTTCCTCATAAAATCTTTCCTTCTCAGCATCTGGCTTTCCACTTTGTGGTGCATAAGCACATATTATTTTCACCCCCTCTTCTTCAGACACTAATCCAATGGCCATGATTCTGTCGCACCTTCTTCTAACCTCCACCACGTTCTCGCACAGTTTTTCTTTTGCCAATATACCGATGCCTCCAGTCTTATCATCATTTCCACACAACCTTAGTTTGTATTTTTTTCCCTTGACTCCGAAAAAGCGAGCTCCTTTAACTCTCCATTTCACTTCTTGCAAACAACATACATCCACTTTTCGCTTTCTCAGTTCTTCGCACACCTCCGTTCTTCTGCCAGATATACTGCCAATATTCCAGCTTCCGAATCTAACTCCAATTAGTTTTTCAACTTTCTTTTCATGAATTTTTGACCCAAGGATTCTTAGCATTCCCTGCCCATTTAAGGGCTGCCGGGGACTGAGCAGCATCGTAGCCAGCGGAATATTTAGGGGGGGGCAAATTACAATAGGCCAAGAACTTCAAAAACATGGTCAGATCAGGCCAAGGCGTTAGGCTATGTCTTCCCGTATTTCGATTTTTGCCTCAGGTTATTCGCATTTATTTTGTTTAGGGACAGAAGCCTCGTGCAGCCAAAAAATTTGTAGGGCCCGTGTAACAACTTAAACAGACACTGATCACAAGTTCACAAACTTTGTAAAAGCAGCATTTAGCATTGAGTACCGGTAACATCACGAAAAAAAAAGTTAGGCAAAGATACCAAAATATGTCGCAATGCCCCAATTTTTGGATAACAAATCAAAATTTATTTTCATACCTCAAACCGCTCCTTTCATTTGACATTACGCTCAATCAGTGTGGCCACACGATGTAACAAACGGGGAGTACATTGCTGGGGGAGGGTTGGGGGCGAAGCCCCAACCACTATAGGCAAGGGGGTCTGTGGGTGGAGCCCTCAGCCTCCAACGGATATTTACGGTTTTCACATAAAAAACACTCGTTTCAGCACACTCTCTTATCAAAAGAGGACATACCGGTGTCCTGCAATAAGTGCAGTCACTGTTATAGTGTCACACAATACAAAAATGTTTTAGTAGTTCATGTCTAAAAGCAGAAGCTGGGCTGAAATAAGTGAAAGGAAGCTGCAATCATATTAGTTTAGACGCATTTGATGGGATCACGGGTATAAGTGTGTTTTATAGGTTATAATCTTTAACAACGCATGCAAAATGTTTCCTAAATTCTAACTACAGATCAAAAAATTAACTTTACTGTTGAGTCGAGGTGATTGATTGAAGCAACAGTTAAGAAAAAAAAAAAAAAAAAGGATTTTACAGTATAAGAAAGGGGGTGGGGGTATGGGGTTAGTTTGAAGGATAAAAACAAAATGGCACTGCCTAAATTTTTTATATTTTAATTTTCAACTTTTTAAATTATAAAAAGCGACATATTTTAGAAAATTTGGGGGTGCGCGGGACCCTTTCCCCAGTGGCACGACGCCACTGTTTACGAATGAATAATGAGTTAAATATTTACTGTAGACCTAGGCAGGCAATCCTTGTTCGCTAATCGCTACCTTAATATCAATCAAACTGCCTTTGCACGGCATTATATGAGAAAATCCAACGATTTTGTCACCGTATGGTATGCACGAACAAGACACACATACTGTAGAACAACAAACACAACAAAAAAATCCCTATTCTTCTTAAAATAATTTTTAATTGAACATTTTTTCCTTTTACTCCCATATTCGATTGCCTTTTTGCGATACAGCATTGCTTTTTCTCTGCACTTACACTTAAATATTTGATCCCATTGCACTGTTGTGATGCTATGATGCTTAACAAGCGCTTTTTTAGAGAAGTTATGTCGAAATTCAAATGGCGCAAAAATTAGTCGTAAATGAAAAAGTGGTAAAGATGAGGGAGCTTTTGAAATAAAGTTTACGGTATTTTATTAGAATGTTGTAATTACACTTCAGATTAAGCTTCATCAAAAAGGAGGGGGCCAGTGCCCCGGTGGCCCACCCCTGGCTACGCCACTGGGACTGGAAGCCCAAATTTTTCTTTGCATCTTCATGAGGTTTCATTGGAGGATGTATTTTATGGCTGCATGCCCTTGCTTACGCCAACCACTGTTCTAAGCAGTGGGCCTAGCCTTTGCCCAAAAAGGGCATGCCCTGCAAGGCAACAGGGTTGCTAAAGTGGTTTAGCCAGCCATTCAAAACCGTTGTCCGTGTGGTGCCCCGAGGAGGCGCTGCCCAGCAAAGCATAGACATTGGGACTATGCCATGTAGACCTACACCAAATTCCTGGTCGACTGTGCAAAGCATAAAAGTACTACCCATATGTCTACCCATTATAACTTTACACAATTTTAGCCTTTTATTTATGTTTGTGTATTTTGCGCAACGGGATCAACCAGCTGTTCAGCACAGTGCAGTTGTGCACTCTTCTCACTCAAAATCCAAGGTGGGGCTAGTGTCTTCCCTGTCGTTCCCCTTTGAGCGCTCATAATTTCATTTAAAATTAACAAAGAATAAGAGCTCAAAACAAGAATAAATTTTGTTGCAGCTCTTGTTCTCGTGAGTTATCTCATTGCAACTATGAAATGTTACAAAGTTTTTTTTAGGAAAGTGTTACAGGAAAAGACATTTGCAGCAAAACTTTTCAGTATTTTTGCCCCAAATTAGTACGCAGCTCGTAAGCTGCATTCTCATTCGTTTTTCAAGACGGTAAACAAATAAAAACGTGGTGTATAGTGTGGCAAGCAGTCAACGATGAATTTGCCTGTGAGAGTTTGCAAACATACACGCATGATCCCTTATACAGGATCGAATGCAGTATTCGTGTGTACGGGAGGTGAACGAATCATTACTTTTATGAGTTTTTTGGCTTGTGGGCTATTGATGCATGGAACTTAAGACATTGCCTTTCGTATGTTACAGACTGTTTGGGGGAGGGGGCACCCTACTCTGGATTACAATTAGCGGTTTTGTCTTCTGCTAATTGTTAACATTTCAACCTAACTCATTTTCTATTTTACTTGTGTTCAGTGATGAAACATCGCTTTATTATAACTGGCTGCGATGAATTCGTGTGGAAAGTGATAAAGAAGTTACAGCATCGATACCCCGTCGAGACCATCGAAAGCATCAAAAAGATTCACGAAAAAGAGTGATATGATTATATTAATAAAACATATGTGCTGTGTTGAATCTATGTGTCCGTTAAGGATCCTACAAACATTAAGGTTGACGTGGAAGCTGTTGCGTCGAAGCGATTGCTCTGCTTCCACAATCAGTTTCCTTTTTTTTTCACATAGGCCTTCTAGATATGAAACGTCATGTTTGTGGCTCTTTTTTCCACACAACTGATATCGCATTTTATTTGGATTTTAGTGCAGTGTTAGCGATTAGCATTTCTTTAAGAACTAAGATCCCATTTTTGAGCGACGGATCAAACTTTTTTCCAAATTACTTTTCAAACAAAAACTTTTCAACTTGCAAAACTAAAAGTGCAACTGTAAATTAAAGGTATTAGCAGCTGTAACAAAGCGGCAGTGTGCTCACTGCTCAGTCAATCAATTTCGTAAAGAAGCAAGCTATCAAATTCTTCATTATGCTTACAATCAATGAAGATTAAGCAATGAAGGCTTGGGCTGTATGGCGAAGTCTATCCAGTAGGTACATAGGGTGTCACATTTTTAACGAACTTTGATTTCACACTTGCCTGGGAAATATTTTGGGTAGAAATTCGTCAACTTTCACTTCAGCAAAATATTTTTTAAACTTTTTGAAGTTCCACCTCTTGATTGAAGTTTGGGGAGAGTATCGCGCCACCCGAAAACTGAGAAACCGCTATAACTTGAGAACCGCACATGCTAGAGTTAAAATTTGCAGACACCTCATGTTCCTACCCAAGGTTTGAAGTAATACATAAGCCAACTGTAACAGAAATTGAGATAAGGTAAAATTTGTGATTTAGCTACTTCACTGCCAGACATTCAACACAGTTTGCTTCCGCATATTTTTCGCTGAGCAAATTGCAAGTTGAAATGTATTTAGGGAACATCAAAAAGTCACTCATTAACTGTGCATATCCTCTCATCCGTTTGTCAGCAGCTTGTATTTTGCTAATGGTACCAGTACTGTTGTAACTTTCTTCCCCTCCATGACAGTTGACAATTTACCAATGAAACGTTGGCAAGTACGATTGTGATTGTCGATAGACCTCTTAAATCGCGCGTCACAATACTGCATGCCGGGTGCACATTTGCTTTTCCCGGAAAGGAATGATTGTAGATGGCTCCTATATTCACAACATTTTGTGAGTGTGGACCTGCGAGGGCAAAGATTACTCCGCTGCGAGGACAGCAGAAAGTTAAAAAGCAGAGTTATCGCAAAAGCCACTAACTGCAACGTTAGTGGGAATCAACCGTGCTCTAGCGTGTATCAAAAAGCATTTCTTAATGGCTTCGCACACCAGTGTTTGGTCTTGCTCATTGAAAAATGACTAAAGGTCTCTTGAAAATATTGCATTTTCGAAATGAAAATCAAAAATAACAAAAAGCTCCTTGACAATATTGCGCAAAATAATTTGGATTACACGATAAGATTCAACTTTAACCACAATTTTGTTTGGGAATACAATAAATATGGGAAGAAAATGGCTTAAGGAAGAAAAATAAAGCCGCTGTAAATCTCAAAACTGGACGTTTCGACAACATAAATTCAGCTGTCATCATCAGCAGTGTATGCAAGGCAGTAAAAAACTGTAAGAACTAGAATGTGCAATGCTAAGTACAAGTAATAGCATAACCCAAGCAGAGTTGGGCAGTACCGCGGTACAAAAGCAACGCGGTACTTTTTTAGTACCGTTATCGGTAGGCCTACCGTCGATACTTTTACAAAAATGTACCGTTTTTGGTATCATTGTTACTTTTTAGACCGTTTCACTCGGTATTTCGGTAACTTTTTTTGAATAGAATTATGCAAAGCACAAAATTCAAATAAAATACAAAATTTCAAGAACTTTTCAACATACACAACCCTAATCGGCTGTCACAGCATCATAGGAATATCTTAGTTGTGAATGTAACCTATACGTGTCCCATCTTATTTTCTTTACCTAACCTGCATTAAGCAAAAGGGGGCAGAATTACTCTTCCCCAGGCGAGGATTAAGAAACCCAAACATTTGATGCATAAGTTTACTCCGCACAACCAGTGCAAAATACCAGCAAACAGTGACACAAAATAATGCACGAATGATGCATAAAATTTACTCAGCACAACCAGAGCAAAATACAGCAGTTTGCTGGTATTTTGCACTGGTTGTGCTTAGTAAACTTATGCATCAAATGTTTGGGTTTCTTACATCCTCGCCTGGGGAAGAGTGATTCTGCCCCCTTTTGGTTAATACGGGTTAGGTAAAGAAAATAAGGTGAAACACGCATAAGTCACATTCACAACTAAGATATTCCTATGATGCTGTGATAGCCTATAAGGGTTGTGTATGTTGAAAAGTTCTTGAAATTTTGCATTTTTTTGAATAACTTAAGAGAGCAAAAGCGGAAAAAATTTCCGAATTATCCGCTGAAAAGCATCTTCAAAAAGTACCGCGAAACCACGTTGTTGTAGATTAGTGGCCGGCAACCACTGATTCTGGTGACCCAGTATGGCAAATTCATTCCAAATCATAAAACTGACCAAATTAAAAAGGCAAATCTTTTGATTTAACTGCGAACCAGTGTGCGAAGTAGGGGAGGGATGGGGGGGACATGTCCCCCCTAGTAAAAATAGTCTTTCCTCCAGTAAAAATAGTCGTCCTCCCCAGCAAAGAAAGAAAATTTGTCTTGGGAGGATGCTAAAACTTTCCCCTAGCCCCAGTGATAAGCAGCCTACCGTTCAGTGCGCCTATTACAAAACAGAACAGTTTATTTTTCATCAACATTACAACACGTCAGCATTTTTTTACGAGCGCTAGTGAAAGAACGAAGAATATGTTACAGCAGACGACCCCTAACTTTTTTTCAGATCGTATTTGAGATTAAGGGTATAAATTAAGAATTTGCTGAATTTTTCGTGGTTCCGCCCTGGACCCCGCTGGGGTAGCGTAGTGGTCAACCCCCAAGCTTTATTTATGAAACAATAACCTGCCTGAAACAAAGCTAATGAAGTTTTCGAAATTCTACCGTTGATAATTTTGTTCATCATGCTGATGGTATGCAAACACGCAGTACGCCCTCCACCACTGTTATAATTTGATCATTAACCAACGACATTGCCCCAGGAGCGTATTTAGGGGGGGCATTGTGCCATGCTCCCCCCCTTTTGACTTTGCCTTCTAGTATAAAAGATCAAATAGTGCCAAGTGACTCAAATATGCCAGACTCTTTTGATGGTTTTTGTAGTTTATGGCTAGGGGTGAATTCAGGGGGAGTGAGATGAGGGGGATGTATTCACCTCACTAGCCTTTTTCAATTTGAACTTGAAACTTTGTTTATTGACGCTCAATTAAGCAGTAGGCTATGATACAATGTAAAATTCGGTAGACTATACAAGTAAGGCGCGGAGGAGAGTGCGAAACGACCAGTTGAGTGGTCTTCGAGTCAGCAGCTACCTTGAAGAATTAAGTAAAGTCAAAGGGTCATAAATTTTTGCATATCAAACGAAAGAAAGAAAACAAACAAACAAAGAAAAAGACAAGGCTGAAAACACAGCACTCTACGCAAGAGATAAAGGGAAAAATGGAGCAAGGAAGAACGGGAGGTTAGGTTGTAATTAATGGTGAACAATATTGACTCAACACTGACTTTTTTGAATGGTATTTAAACAATTTTGAAGAGTTTTGCTTTTTAATGTTTGAATCAAGAAAATTCCAAATAATAGGGCCATGATATTTAGTAGATCCTTGTAACATAGTGGATTTTGTAAATGGAATAAAGAGGTTAGTTTGAATAACCGACCGAGTAGATCTATCACTGTAAACTTCAGAAACATAATTTTTAAATGCAGAGGGAAGAACTTTGCTTCTCTATTTGAAAACAAATAATGCCTTTTCTAATTTCAAAAGGTCAACCAATTTTAAAATACGTGTTTTGGAGTAGTAAGGAATTGCATGATCAAAATATTTATCGCCACCAACAATTTGTATTGCTTTATTGCGTGTGGTAATTAGTTTTTTAAGGTAGGTTTTGAAAGTGGAACCTCATATAATAAGTCCATATTGTAAATGCGAGTGAAAGATAGCATAGCAAAGCTGGAGAAGTGCTTGAGAATCAAGAAATTTTTAACATATGTAATATTCCAACCGCCTTAAAGTGTGTTTACCGATAAGCGGCTACGCGATTACCTAATTTTTTTTCAAAACTGGACGTTTCGACAACATAAATTCAGCTGTCATCATCAGCAGTGTATGCAAGGCAGTACAAAACTGTAAGAACTAGAATTTACAATTCTAACTACAACTAATAGCATAACCCAGGCAACGGGTCAAAATAAGTATTATAATTATAACGTCACAAACCAAAAGCTAATAAAAAGACTGACGGAGTTAAATTAACAATTAAATAAGTAAAGAGGAGCGGATTTGGAGTTAACGTTAAGCAATGGCTCATATTTTTGAATAAAAAGTGACTCAAGAATTAATAAGCGTGCAGAATCACCAGAACTACTAAGAATGTTCGGTTTGGCAAAGTCCACTTTATGGTCAGGATTGTCCATTAAATGTCGGCACACCTCGGATTTATCCGAACTGGAATGCTCCTTACGTCTGTTAATAAGATTACGTCTAGTCTGTCCTATATAGCTAGAACCACAAGAACACGTTAATTTATATACAACCCCATATTTCATCAAGGTCTTTTGCTGATCTTTCAGACGAAAGTTATGTCCGATGTTCCAGGTGTTGTCGATAATCCGTAGAATAACTCGGTTCCATGTATGCTTTTCCACTAAGGCGGACAGCTCTTTTTTGAGTTGCATTGACATGTCACCTAAAAAGGGCAACCGAGCAATAACTGTTCTACAATTTTTACGTTTTTCAAGGTGACTCAACATCTTGTCATATTTACGATTAAAAAATCTCCTGATACAACTATCTAAAAAATAAGCAGGATAGCCATTGCGACCAAGCATAACCTTTATATTATTAACCTCTGAACAAATGCTTTCATAAGAACTACAGATCTTGTAAGCACGATCGAGTAAACAATTGACCAAGTTATATTTATAGCGGCGTAGTACAAAGCTGCTCCATTTGGAATATAATCCAGTGTTGGTTGGTTTGCGAAATGTACTGGTTGTAACTGTCGTTGAACTGTTATCTACTAAAACATCCAAAAAATTAATACAATTGTTATTTTGAATTTCAGTGGTAAACTTTATGTTAGGATATACTTCATTCAAACTGTCACAAAATATTTTAATGGAATCAAGGCTATCAAAAACAGCAAAGCAATCATCCACATACCGGTAAAAAATTGATGGCTTATGATTTGAAAGCGTTCTCGACAGAGCTTTGTCCACTAGATGGTTCATAAGGACATCAGCCATGAGACAAGATAAACTGCCACCCATAGCCACACCGTCAGTTTGCTCAAAAAGTTCTCCATTGAATGAGAAGGCGCCTCCTTGAACTGTCCATTTTAACAATTTCCTCATGTTATTTTTATCTATTCCTTTAAGAACAAAATCTGTGTCATTGTCGAATAATTTATCCAATATTAAATCAATAGTATAATCAACCGGTATGTTAGTAAAAAGGCTAATTACATCAAAGGAAACCATTACCTTATTGTGTAAAAACTTATCTTTCATGTTATTGACGAAGGTGAATGAATCTTTGAGATTCGTCGGATGTTCTCGAAGAAAACCGAGGTTTTGTGAGAGCCACTTCGCATTGTTTTTACCGGTATGTGGATGATTGCTTTGCTGTTTTTGATAGCCTTGATTCCATTAAAATATTTTGTGACAGTTTGAATGAAGTAC